>CBVK0100286562.1:0-22509 GCA_900067695.1 Picea abies
AACTAAGTAGCTAGAATGCATAGTAATGTATGAAAGGATTGCGTAAGTTTATTGTTTCTCCGGACGGTGAAAATTCTGTTAGGGTTCCGGTGGACTGTGTAAAAGAAAATTTTATTTACTGCTCATGACTGTGACGGTGCAAATTCCCATTATTTGTCCTAGACCATGGGAAAATTTTATTATGGACTGCTGCTCCTTCCCGGCTGTTTAGATTAGATTATAGATGGACTGGTAAAAGAAATAGTCCTGCGTTTTTACTTATGATGGTGCATATGTTTGCAAAAGAAATATTTCTCAGTGTTTTTCTTCTTCCGTTAATGTATATGCTGGTAAACGAAATTCTCCTTGCGTTTTTCCCTTTTTACTGTGATATATTGCGTTCGTCTCATTGTTGGTGGGTGAACAGCCTCTGTCGTTTAATTCTGATGCTAATTGTTACGTGGAGTTATTCCGGTGGCTCACCCTTCGTGCTCTGTTGTATTGCTGCTCACTGTTGCCGAATTTAATGCCTTTCCCTCATTACTAAGTTTAATAAATTACGTTCCAGCGATTATGCTTTTAAGTGGCCCTTATTTGATTTCTCCTGCCATGTCCAGCCTAACTGGAACGCACCTCCTTAGAACTATAGCATGCTCCCCCCCCCTCTTAATATTTGGTTGGATATGTATTTAAAAGCAATGCCATTTCCTTTTGGAATTCGATGATCACCAGAAACCCTAAGTACCAGATGCTGATATCCTTTTCTTGAGGCGCGAGTTCTAATTTGATCTGATCTTATGTGATTGGGTGATGCCCAACCTTTTCTTTCTCGTGCTTTCTATGATTGTGGTTTTAACCAGAGGTGATTTGGTCCATTGAAATTGTAGTTTTTTTTATAATATCGTGATAAACATTGCAAACTACATTAGGGTCACTGCCAACTGTTCAGATTCTCTTCTGCGAACAGAACCAGCGAACTCAGACCTCATGGACTTCGCTGATGCATCCATAACCCGCGATCTCGGACCTCATAGACTATACTATGCCGTAATCATCAATGCTTAACATAGTTGAGTATTTTAGAATCGGGTTGTTTACTATTATCTATGCAATACTATTATTTTTTTAAGAGGGGAAACTCAATGCTGGATCCATCGTGTTGATGATTACGGCAGCTGGATATTCGATTTTTCTTTAAACCCTGCACCTGGCCGGAGATTCTAAGGGTGACCGAATCGCCCTTGACTGCAAAACCCCGAATATAGAGATCTGGGGTAACGCACCCTGTCGACAGTTGGTTGCGAGCCCTTGGAGGTTTAAACCGCGCGTAGCTGACAGACTGGTGGGCGCGTTTATTTGTGCAGTTGTATCCTTACCGACGACGCGTTCATTTATATCCCTTATCATTCCTTTAACTTAAACGATCCTTTATATCTAGATACCCGTTACCGTTGCACACCCTTTTTCTGCGCTTTAGAATTATGCAACGACCGATCTAATGTTGTCTTTATTTCTGGGAATTTGTTATTTCATCTACCGGGCGCCTTTGTCAGGTAAACATTCCACCTGGTAGTGAGGATATGACTTAGATAACTGGTCACTTAGCTACTTAAGCTACGGCACATTTATAAACAGATGTATCTGCCTTTACGCATTATAAATTGTTAGCTGTTGACAGATCGCTCTTGTTGGTCAACGATATGCCTGTGTTATGGGGACATAGCAGGAGATAAAGAGTTGTGTCCTTCCTCTAGGTTTAGTTGTAAACGGATATTTTTTTTTAGGCTTAACTTGGAGTGGTGAGTACTTGCTCTTATGCAACTAAATTGTTGGTTCAATTTATGACATTAATGATGTTGTCGAATCGAATTTAAGTATTAGGTTACCCTTGAACCTTTAATTTACAATGCTTCCATTCTTAGCAAGATACATTACCAATCTAGTTATAAAGGGATGTACAAGCGTACTTATGGTTAGGTTGTTAGTGTTAGCAAAGGACTTGTTAAGGTTATCATTATTAGTTAATTTGACTAAGCACCATGACATTATCAACAAAAAGGTAAAACCCTCATTACTTTAATAATAAAGACATTGTAATAGAGAGAGACTTGTTATGATTATCCTCATATTTTAATTATAACTAAGCATACTCGCATTTTCAACAAAAGGTAAAACCCTCATTATTTTAATTAGAATGACATCGTGATAGAGGAAGATTGTATGGTTATCATCATTATGTTAATTATAATGAGCATATTGACATTATTAACAAAGGTAACACCATCATGATTTTAATTATAATGACATGTGATAGAAAAGGTCTTGTGATGGTTATGTTTAGGTGACGATGTAGTCATTAAAATCTTATTTTCCTTCATGTTTATTCCTCTTACCCTCTATATTTTGACTTAATGGAAGGCCAAGAGGTAATGTGATATACATATATTTGCAGGAGTAATAGTTAATGCCATGGAGTATGATTATTGAATTTTTATGTTGATGAAATGACATGATGAGTATTAGATCAATGCTTGGTGATATTATAATTTAAATGTTAATGATTGGTAAGGTTGCAGGAGTAATAGTAATGCCATGGAAATATTATTATTGAATTTTCATGTTGATGAAATGACCACGATGAGTAATAGATTAAGTACTATGGTGATATTGTGAATTCAATGTTAATGATTGGAAAAATTTGCAGGAGGAGTAAATGTTAATGCCATGGTAATATCATTAATTGAAGGTTCACAGAATGGCATTGATAAGTGGTAGTTAAAATGCATTATTAATATTGTTAATTGAGAGTAATATTGGTAGAATCGTAAAGTTAAGTAGTCATTTAAATGCATTAGTAAAATCATTAGTTGATTATTAATGTTGGTAGAGCTGCAATCATAACGAAATGTTTAATTGCGACCGCAATATTATTTAATTGAATGTAATATGGGCGGAATTGCGATGATAACATGGATGCAAGTGGCACTGTTAAAATTATTAAATGAACGTGCGTGAAGATGCTTAGATCGCAATAATTTTAAGGGCTTACTTGAAACGATAGGTTGTACCTTAGGATGAGGTCCTTGTCTGTAATATAAGTATAGGAACACTGGGTCTTGATTGATGTCGTTGGGTCCCCTTGGAGGTAGGTCGATTGAGTCCTCCTGACTGGTGTCTCCCGTAGAGGTCGTGTCATCCCTGATCTCGTAGTACTTGGTGTTTGTATGGAATAGTCGGTCTGTGTCGGGCAGGGATGTAGACTCCTCTTGCAGCTTAGAATGTTTGTCTGTGCGTAATCCGGTGGAAGGAATCTGGTGCCGTATCAAGAGTCTCGGGCTGTTTAAAGGCACAGTTCCACTCTTGCGACACCTTCTGAGCCGTATCAGTAGTCTCGGGCTGTTTAAAGGCACAGTTCCACTATCGGGCTGTTTAAAGGCACAGTTCCACTCTTGCGACACCTTATGAGCCGTATCAGTAGTCTCGGGCTGTTTAAAGGCACAGTTCCACTACTGCGACTCTACTGACGGATTCCTTCGAGTCGATGACCGTACTGTACCTAACCCTGGTGTCTGTCTCTGCCTGTAGCCTTGTTGACCGCCTCCTGTTCGGGGCATTGCTTCTTGTCGTTGTTATGCCATGTCGGGTCGTCTGATTGTGACCGTCTTACTTGCGTCCTGTTGGTTCAAGGTTGACATAGAGTCTAGGGGGATGTTTCTTCTGCACACGCGCACACACTGTAACAAAAAAAAAATTTCACCAGTTGACTGAGTAGTCATCCTTAGCTAGGAGGGTTGTTACATGGAGGCCATCACATATAGGGGAGGATATGCAATAAGGTATTTTCATGTTGAAGGAGTTCCCCGTGGAAGAACTGTGTGAAGACTCTCTCAAGAGAAAATAGTCACCACCTTAATGACTGTTGAGAATTGAGTAGAGGGATACAAGCCTATGTATATAAGAAATCCTGGATTACATTTTAAAAGAAAAGGTATGAGTGGAAAACTAATCCACAAGTGTAGACCATTCTGATAACCGAATGGTAATGTGCAGTGTGCACAAGATCATGGATCATTATGAACAAAAGGTTTTCTATTAAAGCATGCTGATGTATCCTAAGAGTTAGGGTGAGCCTAACCAAGGCTGATCAAGGAAAAGGGTAGGAAGATCCCAACATGGAGTAATTGCAAAAGAAAAAAGAAAAAGGAGGAACATTCTTTCCACCATAAGAACTCTGAATTTCTTACAAATTTGTAGGTCTTAGATGAGAAGCTATGAAAGAAAAAGTACAACTGGATAAAGGAGAATAAGTATGTAAGTAAGTTTGAATGAATAGGATTGGTTGAAGCCATATAAAAAAAAAACAGTGATGCCTTGGAAAATAACCTAGTTGGACTGAAGGTCCCAGACTATGTAGATGGAGTGGGAAAAAGGGAAGAGCCTTAACTTCTTTTCTCGCCGTAAATTATGTTTTCTCTGGGACGAGAAATATGGTATGTTGATGAAAGTAAATGTTTTGGCACCATAATGATGAAAGTTATATGAATGTGGAAACAATTGATAATTTATTTTGTTGCACTCATGGAATCATTAAGGATAATGTGAAGAGGTGCATAGAGATATGCTAGGACATATCTAAAAATTTCCTTATTGACTAGAGTGATATGATACATACATTTTATGTTTTTACATAATAAATAATATATTTATGATGTATGTCATGTGTAGAAAGGAATTGAAGCTGTTGAGAAAGACAATTTCCAATGATGGACAACCACAAGCAAGGGATGAATATGAGAAGGTTATTGTTAAAATATGAAGGATATTTTAAAATCCCCATTGATGAGGTAATATAAGAGAGGGTACTAGCATCCATAACAGGTATCAAAATGTCCATACCCATGTGGCATAAGGTATGAAGTAATTTGGTAAGAATCCCTTCTGAAAAGATTCCATTATCCTAAAGTTATGCAAATAATTGTGAGTGGTTGGTGTATGCTATTGCTTCCCAAGTGGGGTAAGATTCAGGAAAAATGAATCTGAACAATAGAGAGAGGAAGTATATGCCATTCAAGGATGAGTTATAATCCTTGCAAAAAATGAATGAGTAAAGAGTAACATGGTTACAATGACCAATCTAGGGAGATTTGGAATAAAGGTGCTCATATTTAGCACATTGCATGGAACTGCTTCGAGAAAATGTATGATTGCATAAAGGGAAGACAATGGATTTTCCATTGAGGAAGGAGGACCTTCCAATATTTTAATTTCATTTTATAGGTGTGAAATAAAAGAAAATTTGGGTGGCCATGAGTGTTGGCACCCTGGTTACTAATGAAGGAAGAATGCTTGGGTGAATTTAAGAGCAACTTTTAGTTTCAGGTGTACTGATTTGGGATCATAATCAGTTTGTAGTAGGAAGTACAATCCTGTTGCAATAATGAATGAGAATTGATAAGCCATGTGCTGAAGAGGTTGGTTAAAATCCAACACACCATAGCAAAGTGTTTGTCACCAAGTGTGGTAGCTTGAAAATCAATGCAAGGGTGCATTGGGTATGAATGTGGCCATGAATATTGGCACATTGATTAAATTCATTTAATAATTGAATTGTATTTAGAAAATTTAGTTTGTTGAAAGGATGCTTACATAGATAATAATATTTCCCTTTTTCTTTGTACCATTGAATAGATGAAAATGACTTGGTCTATTAGTATGCATTGTTCGAAAATATAATGTGCATGAAAACTAACAATTTGTTTAGCTGAGGAATGTTGAAGTTGCAGGAGGAAAAAACATCTTGGATATGGTATGTTGTAAGCCCATAAGGAAGATTAATTTCTTACTGAGATAAAATTCTATGGGAAGGAAATTACCATACTTGTGAATCTGGTTCCTATGAGGAACATATCTGAAAATAAATGAGGAGTGTGGAAATACGTGGGTAACAGATTTGCAAGGAAATTCTGAATTTGAGATAGATGATATTTTCTCATAATTTTGTATACCTGTTATACAGGTGAGATAAAAAATATCTTTCTAGGGAGGATGTATGAAGGTTGTTAATATTTAAAGCATGCAAGATGATACTTTTGAGACACGAGAACCTTTTGGTAAGCCATGATCTCCCTAGAACATGTTGCGGTGTGGTAACACCAGCTGGAAGGATGCCTTGGTAGAGTAAGTCCAAGGGATGCCTCGACTCTAAGGCTCAATGAAGTCTTTGGAAATGTTCTTGTGTGAGAAAGCCTTGGAAAGGCAAGATGGATCACCCAAAGAAATATTTAGTAGAGAAGGGGATGCTTGAGCCTGGGCTTGGAGGTTGAGTGATCGCAATGAAGAGGGGACTTTAAAAATTCTCATAAATTATTGATTTGAATCATGCACACCATGGGTATGTCGAGGAGAAACAATGGGAAAAGATAATAAGACAACCATGTTGATACAAATCCATGAAATTCACAAATGAGTATTTTGCTAAGTTATGAATTTTTCTTAAATTTTATGCAATAGTAAAATGTTTACGCATGAAATATATGATTAATATGCTTGTTGTCCAAGATATTTGAATATAGGTGACAAAGGCCAAGATTCTAAAAAGGACCTGACCCGGAAAGAGAGTCAAGACTTTTGAAGTAGCTGAATGAGAAAGGCATGACCAATGTTACTGAGAAAGAACATTGAGGACAATGTTCCTTTTTAAGGGGGAGGGGATTGTAATACCCATGTTTCCCCTAGGTTGTAATTAATCATTAATTATGATCACCATGCTATTGCATGGGAACAATGTAAATGCATTTTTTTTTAATTGAAAATAACTGACTGTGGTGGTGAAGCCTTGAAGTATTGGCCATGATATCACTAGAGGAGAGAAAATGGGAAAATTATGGAGAGGGTTCATTATGTAAAATGACCCAAATTTATCCTTGCTGAAATGATACACCTCATCCTGACCCCAAGGAGAAATCAATTAATAAGAAAAGGACTGGTGGTTGAACCATCAACCACCCCCATGAATAGAAGCATGGTCTAGTTGAGGAGACAAGAAGCTGTCATCCTGAAGTACCATAGATTCCTACAGACCCAAAATTACCTGAGTTTACTTCTGACAGAAGGAACAAGACAGGTCCATAACATTCCCCTGGAGGAGACTAGGCGAGGAGTAATATGGACAAAGTGAGACGAGATAAGGCACATGGGAATATAGAGAACACAAGTCTCTCTAGTGGAGGAGAGGAACTAAAAGATGGACAAGTTGTTCTGGTTACTGGAGAGAACAAGAGAAAATATATCTGAGAACTTATAGAAGACAGTGAACTAAATAGGAGACTGTGAGCTTGATGTTGAGGAGGAATTTGATAAAACTCATAGATATCGTGAATGAGAAGGAATCCTTGAGAAACTGTGAAAGTTCCCTAGCGATATCATGGCTTGGAATGGGGGTGGCCAGAGTGCTAAGAGTGAATGCCTCTGAGCCTATGGTTGGGTGGAAAGGAGCACACCCAATGTCAGTTCGTTGGATACAATATGAAATAGATAAGTATTCTCATGCCCTGTATATTTGAACTATAACTATAAGTTAAAATTGGACATCCTATGAATGTTTCAGGTATGTGCATGTTTTCTTGATTCTTAGACTGTGTCCCTTTGTCTTTCCCTAATCGTGTATTTAAGCAAGTAAGTAACTATATGGTTCTTACCCCTAAATGCTCGAGCCCTGTAGTGGCTCAAGTTTAAGTAGATGAACTATGAGTTCGTTGACATTGGGTATAGTTTCCCACATGCATGTCAACACTCCTATTTTTTTTGAGTCTCCTGGGATAAGGAGTTTGTTAAGCTCTGGATAAAGAGTGTAAAGCACATGCCAGTGCTTAATTATTTTAGAACCGACAAAGCTTAGGAAGGATCGAGAGATTTAATTCTAAAAAGGGATGATCCTTTCATTTGGGAGATGAGCGGACAAGATCCATTTGGGAGGATCCACGATTTTTCATTACCGTTGGATTTGGAGAAGGAATCCAGGCATTAACTCCTTGACTCCTTCAGTCTTTGTGAGTTCGGAGAATTATGTATTCATCGTAAGTGATATGGATCCTTTCATGTCCCAAAGTCCAGAGAGAATCGAGACCTTCCATAGGAAGGGATACGTGTCACTAGATCCCACGGTTTGGTGAGTGGAACTTCAAGAGTTTTAAGTCATTGTCTTAACAGAAAGAGGAACTCCTGAAGGGACGAAGAAGGAAGTCCCAAAGCCATGAATTTTGTATATATGGGGGCCTACGTGGATAGAATATGACTGTTAGATATATGCTATGGTCATCCTGATGCTAACCAATTCTGGGAGTGATGAGGATTCTGCATAGAAAAACCCCCGAATGTAGAATTCCTGAAGTAACGGGAGTCATAGATATATGGATCTACGTGGCCTAATCCCAACCGTGAGATCCAAGGGATGTTATAAGGCTATTAGTATGGAGTGACATGGACCAATGATGTTATCCAAAGTGACATGGATCCACGATCAATGTGCCACGTGTGATTTGGATTCGAGCGTTTCACAGACCTTATATGTCCATTAACATGTGACATGTGTTACCCACTGAAGGGGCCATCTGTCCTCTCTGCCTTGCCAAGAATAATCTCTGGAAATTACTTGTTTGTTCAACATGGTAGGAGATATCATAGTCCAGAGACTCAACAGTCCAAAGGAACTTGGCCAAGAGTCTTCAAAGTGTGAAGACTCTTCAAGTTGCAAACAACAGAGTAAATCTTAGTTATTGATAGGTAGGGGACGCGTGGTGCCAGATCCTTTAGTCCAGATAATTAGCACTCCATGGGATTTGAGGTGTGGTGTTTCGATAAGCTCCAAAGTCATGAATTAAAAAGAAACATCGATCTAAGGGAGCTTCAGGAACACTCGTGACCATTGGATCTACCCAATGGTTAATTCATCTTTGACCTACACTGGGAGTAAGGAGAGGATTACACCATGAAACCCCCGAACGTCAAAGTTGCGTAGAAATAGAGGCCATAGATCCTGAGGTCTACGTGGAGGAATCTTGACCATGCAATCAAAGGGTTTGGAAGGCTGTCGGCCCAAGGTGACGTGGCTTGCTGACTTCATCCAAGGTGACATGGATCCATGATTAGCTTGCCATATGTCACCAAGATATGGGAGTTTTGCAAACCTATTATTATTATTAGAGAATGATATGTGTCACCCCCTAATGAGGGCATGTGTCACCTCTGGCCCTCGCCACGTTTCGACCTCTAGTTCATGCCCACCTGGAAAACGTGGTTGGTGCTTCAAACTCAACTTTGGGAGTTTAGAGGATTTGCGGTGTAGTATAGTGGAGGGACATTCAATGTAGAATGTCGAATGCCAATCGTCGAATGGACAATACCATGGGGAGATATTTTGAGACTTCTGGGAGTATGCGTGAGGTAAGAAAAGGGGCGTTCAACACTAAATTCCAAAGACCCCAAATTCATAATCCCAGACAACTTCGAGAGGCCATATCTTGCAAACCAAATATCGGATCAGAGCCTGATAACAGTCGTTATAAATATGTGTTCCAGTAGAGGACGATGACTCCCTCAGAGGGATGATTTGATATTATTAGAGTAAGTATAATTTTTATGCCCCATCCCTATAAATGTTATTTAGGGGTTGGGTGTGTTACATTACCCCTGCAACATATGATTAGAAAAGACACAATATTGAAGTGGAATACAATTAAAAAAGAAGCTTTCAATTCTACAAATAAAACAATCAGTCAAGTGTCTTCTTTACTCTCTCCTAATTACAATAAAGATTTTTTTATTTATACATTTTCCTCTTAACGATCTTATGCATCTTTGTTATCAAAGAAAAATGATCAAAATATAGAGGTGCCAATTTCTTTTGAAAGATCAACATTACAAGCAGCATAATTAAATTATACTAATGTTGAAAAAGGAGCTTATGCAGTTTTCAAATCCATCAAACATTTCAAAACTTTCCTCATCAAATATCATACCAAAGTAATAGTTACACACCCTTCAATTAGAATCCTTCTACAAAGTAATTGGGTAACTGCATTACAAGAATATGATTTAGAGATAAAACATGCAAAAATTGTATGAGTTCAAGGTTTATGCAATTTAATCATTGAAATAATTAATATTACATCGGAAAATGAGGATGTTGAGAAGGACATTGAGAAGGTACAACATGTATGTGTTACTCCTAACATTCCTCATTCAAAATATTCATATTTAATTTATTATCTAAATCATGGTGCTTCACCTTGTCATTTGGGTTTTAAAAAGAAACACGCTTTAATAATAAAAGCCACACAATATTAGATATCAATAGTGTTATTTTAAAAAGTAATTATGATTCAATGTTACTTAGATGTTTAGAAGAACAAGAGGCTGATAAAGTTTTATTTGACTTACATGATGGACCTGCAGGTGGTCATTTCGGGGGAGATACAACTTCTCACAATATCTTATGTGCAAGATATTACTGGATGACCCTGTTTAAAGACTCATTTATATGTTTAAAATGTAAAATTTGTCAAATTTTAGTTAGACGAGAAAAGAAACCAACATTACCTTTGCAACCCGTGATCATTGAACAACCATTTGAATAATGGGGACTCAATATCATTGGTGAAATTGTCCCTAACTCTTCGAAGTAGAATGGGTATATTCCTATTACCACTAATTATTTTACAAAATGGGTGGAGGCCATTCCCTTGTAATTAGTTACAACTGATCAGGTAATTTCATTCTTAGATGAATTTATTATTACAAGATTTTGTCTCCCAAGTATATTAGTTTTTGATAATGCAACTTTTTTTTTCTTTGTCACTTACATAATATGCACTTCATAAAGGAATTAAAATAAAACATGCTACTAATTATTATCCTTAGGGTAATGGTTTAGCAGAATAAACAAACAAAAATATTTTGAAAATTATCAAGAAAACTATTAGTGATAACCACAGAAATTGACACAAAACATTAATTTACGCATTGTGGGAAGATCAAATTACTTATAAAGAATCATTGGGTACTTCCCCTTAATTTTTAGTTTATGAGAAGGAGTCTATTCTTCCACCAAAGATTTCTATTACAGCCTTGGCTTTAGTACATTCCATTCAGAAGCAACCTTGCTCTAGTCTACAATATCATACAAATCAGATTTTCAAACTAGAGGAAGTGAGGGATAAGGCTAAGAATAAATTTTCCAATCATCAAATGATCATTAAGAAGTGGTTCGATAATATATTTGTAGGTGACAAAAATTTCTATGTTGGTTACTTAATCTTGAAATGGGATAAATCCCATGAGGAAAAAGGTAAACATACGAAATGTCAAAAGTTGTGGTTAGGTCCTTTTCAGGTTGCTAAAAATGTTGGCTCATATACCTTTATTTTACAAAATCTTGAAGGCATAGAAGAATCTTTTCCTGTAAATGGGTTAATCCTCAAAAAATATTTTTCTTAAAAGCCACTTCAATCCTTGTAAATAGCTGTAAATATTTTTGTTTGTTTTGATATTTTAGTTGTGACACACACACACACACACACACATATTTGAAGTGTTCTTATTTTTTTCCTCTCATACTGTTTTTGGTTATGTTTTTATTTTTTATATGATATAACAACTCAATACACATGTTTATCAATTGTCTTTTAAATCCATTTTTGTACATAGAGAGAATAATTTAGATTGTTTGAAATAGGAAAGCTCCTTAAAATTCAAAAGATATATCTTATGACAAGTTTCTCTTTTTAAAGAAATATAAACAAGGAAAATACTTTACACCAAAATCTACTTGGAGTAATGTTTTCCCCTAAAATTTAAAATTGGTTGGTAAATAACATATCATAAGATGAACAATTGAGTTTTATTTCATGCTCAAAAATATATAAGTAACTCTCTATATCACCCCTCCTCCATTTTCGTCATTTCTCAAATGCAATCACTAATTCATTTATTAAAAAAAGAAGTGATGAGGACATGGGAAGTATATGCTAACTCGTCGAGGTACTGAACATGCATCTTGGCAGAGGGTCAATGCTTATATGATATTAAGGTAACTTCGTCGAGGTACTGAACATGTTTGCTGGTAGCGAAGCAATACCAGGTACATTTAGTTAAAATTTTCAATCCTGACATGATGAATACAATTTACTTATTATTCAAATCAAAATCTTCATTTCCCAACTATAAATTAATAAACACCCTTTATCCCCTCCAATGAGATAGAGTGAAAGAGTATTAGTACTATTTTATTTCTTATTTTTTACAAACTATTCATAAAAATAATTTATCTACATTCAATCATTTTTCCTTATTTCTTATGATCTGACATATTTTTGTTCAACTTATATATAAAGATAACTGGTTTCAGCAGTGTGTCACCATTTGTTGTAGCATAAAACAACCTCCCAATTTTTTCATGTGATATAAATAAATTTGGGACCCTTCATTTTTTTCATTTTGAAAAGAAAACGTTTTTTTAATTTTTTGAAAAATCATCATGTTTTCACTTGATTTTTATTTTCATTTTTTGAAAATTTTGTTGATCATGTTTCCAAGTTCTTTGAAGCTTCATCTAGATTTTAACAACATCTTCTTTCTTGGTTGTTTTCATTTGATTACCAAGTAATTTGATCAACATATCCTTGATTATTTTTCTCATCTAAATTATTTTTGACAATTTATACCTAAGCTACAATATTTGAAAAAAGGTCCCAAATTCATGATTATGTTGCTTCTCTAAGAATTTCGTATTGAAAATATTTAAGAGTTTGAAAATTTCAAAATTATATTGACCTTCAACTATATTCATAAAAATTTAGGTTACCTTTTCGAAAATTTAATCAAGGTTGTCATTACCATAAATAGGGTTAATATGTTAAATCCAAAACTCAAAACAAAAGGTGATTAATCGAGTTCGTACCTTGTCATCATGAATTTTAATGGCTTTAATTTATCACTACAGTCTTATGATTTTTCATACATCATGTGAATAAGTGATATTTTCAAAGATATGTTAATATTGTTCCACATTTTGTACTTGTATGTGTTTCCATTACTACGAATTGATTACACATCTCAAGTCATGATAGGTTTACTCTGTCGAAAGGTTTGAGTTATTTCGACTTTTTTTTTACCCCAAGAATTGAAGGTTTTTACCTATGAGTGAGGGTTTGTTACTTTTCCATGATATTTTTTCTGAGCTGTAGTAAACTTTCAGTATGGGTATGATATCCATAATCAACCCGACATTGAACTTATTTAAGATAACGAAGATTGTTATCTAACATTTCAAAAAGTTGCATGGTTAGACTTATTGCGGATGTTTAATGGCTACAATTCACAGGTTAATAAATATTTTGCATTACGTTTTAATGATGAATACGCCAAAGTTGGAGATATTGGGTTATATATAAATAAGAAAATGATAGCCAGAGTGACCAAGTTTCCATTAAAGGGGGAATGTTGGTCCAAGACCAAAAGAGTAAAATAAATCCCCTGGTAAGAAATCTTAGTTTCTCCTTAGTGAAAATATGATTACAAAGGTATTCATATCTCCCTAGTGAACTAAAAATGGCATTTTCTCTTAGGAATTATCAAAGGTTTTATCACCTGTGAAGGTTGATATAGTCTTTTCTTTATATACCACTTCTGGATGCTGATCATTTTCATGGATTATGAGTTAAATATTCTAGTCTTCTTACTCAAAAGCCTTTTGAAAATGTCTCATTTTTACCAGAGGAAACATCTTAGTTCATAAAAGAATATTTTCCATCATGGTTTCGTTAAAATTTTGATTGAAGCTCTGTTAAAATAGAATAGCGATTCTTGAGAGGATTTTATTAAGAGAAATCATTTTCAAGACAACCCTGAGTCGAATTTATAGACTCACAATTCTGAGGTAGAGTTTGAAACCTTGAATACTGTAGAATATAATTTCCTTTCTCACCCATAGGTTTTTGTTTCTCAACAAAATGTTGCAAGGGTTACACGCAATCAATATTTAAGGTTTAACCTCAAACTAGAGTTAATCGTTTTAAGAGAAAATCCCCATGTTTCTTTTGAAGCATGAAAACAGACTGTGATTTCCTCTCTTGTATCCGAATGTGGTAAAAAAAAGAAAATCCTCTTATTTTTTTTTAAATAATGATGATTCTAGTAAGTTAGTCAATTTAATGAATAAGCGTCAAGGAAGAAAAATTTCCAGAATGCTCAGAAATAAATCTATGAAATCTTCTAATGTCAGTTCTCTTGTTGAAATTGAAGATGATGAATTTGTTAAAAATCAAGAAGTTTATTATCCCCGGAACATTTCTTCACATATAATGGAGGAAACTCCTGAAAAGGTTGTTGAAGAATTTGAGAAAGGAAAATCTAAAGTTAATACAAATCTGGATGTTTCCTTCTGGAAAGATAAATACTATTTAGTAGTTCTTGTGCTACAAGAAAATTTAATTGATCTGGAGTTAAGAAACCAACTAATTATAGAATAAAACAAATCATTGGTTGAAATCCAAACAAGACAAGCTTTGGGTTCCAAGCATGATAAAAAAGGAGAATCGATTACTATCAAATTGCCAGGGGTTAACATTTTCGTTAAATCATAATTTAATACTTTACCCCATAATGCTCAGTGATTAATGTGTTTTATTTCAATGGTATGAGTTAAACATTTTCTTTATTTTCTTTATTCTTGTTTTGTTTAATTTTTATAAATAAATGAGTAGCTACAAGATTTAAAATTCTGTAGCAACTCTAATTTTGTTTTTATGATGTATTAATTTTTGTTATTTCCTTTTTATTGTTTCTATAGGTATTAAAATAATGACCTCGATGAATACAAGAATATGGAATATTAGTTTTCCAGGCTTAATTTCAAAAAATTGAACAGTTAGTTGTTAAAAGAAAACTAATTTTCATTTTATGTATTTTGTTAATATGGTTTGGGAATTAAACATTTTTGATAATTTCCCATTCTAAACAATTAAAATAGATAATTGATTTTAGTTATAGAAGGAATTTAAGGTTTGATTTGAACTCTTTCTATATAAAAGAGGGAAAGAAAGATGATAGAAGGGGTTCAATTTTTGGGGTAATAATGAAACCTATGCACTATTGTACATGTCTTGTCTTTGAAATTTATATTGAATCAATTTTGGCTTTGAATATTAATACAAGCATCTGTATTTGGCATTATTATTGATATCTGGGTGTTTATCTTTTAAATCAAAGTTTTATCTAAATGATGTGTTGCTAGAATTATAGTTGATTTAATTGATTATTGTTAATGAATTAGATTGATTCATATTTATTTTACACATTGTTTTAGTAATATTTTGTATATGAATACTATTTTGATTAATAATTTGTGTTAATTATTTAGGCATAGCTATTGATTCATACACATTTTATATACTTAGGCATGTGTTCTGAAGATCTAAATCTTTTTGAATATTGGTTAACTTGCTCAATTCATATACTATTGGAATTATACCCGAACATTAGATTAGTTTGTTAGTTGGGTTTTATTTGCTAAATTACATTTTCTTCATTTTTTTATTCTCATTTCAAATACTTATTATTCTTAAAAAGTGAAAACAAAACCTCCTTTCGTAGGAGTACCTTTTATGATAATTAGAATTAGTCTTTCCATATAGATAGTTTTAAACCTATATATGTTTATATTTTAGTTTGTTATTTGATAAAGAACAAAATATTTTCAATCAGTTAGAAATTGTATATATTTATCTGAGATTTAATTTTACTTCAAGATTAGGAGAGTTATAGGTAACTGGAACTAAACCAGTCAGAATCACCATTTATAATGGATAAGGGTCTAATCAGGAGCCTGACCGACCGAATTCCTGAATGTTGAACATGGTCATATTTGACTATCAACAAGGATTTACATCAAGAAGTGTCCACCAAAATTTGCAGTTTGGAATTAATCATGGAGAAATTGCAATCAGACAAGATTGAAGATATTATGAAAGATTATTGCCTCTGGGAGGGATATCGAGATCAGATGTAGATAGAAAAAAACTCACGATGATAAAATTCCATAATTGTGTCTAGATGTCTCCTCTCTCTGCTATCCTTATCTTGATTCTGGTTTGGAACATGAAGAATCATTTTGTAAAATGGCCTTGGGTTCATAATGGAAATATTATCATGTAAACAATCCCTCCTCATTATAAAAGGGGGGAATGTCCACAAGAAGAGTCTTTTGGTTTCTAAATGTAGAAAGACATTATTTTTACTACATGCAAATTTGATCCTAATGACATTTTTGGAGATTGTGGTGTTGATATGTATGTATGTGATTATTCGAGTTATGAATGTTTATTTATGTAGTGTGTGAATGTTGGTTTATGAATTATTTTTGAATTAATGTTCTCATTTCACACAGTTATCATGATTTTAAAAGTGAGTACAACGATAGTATGATGCAGTTAACTAATCAATTACTTCATTCTAACTAGTTATGCTATTAAATTTTTCATGTAACTTGTATCATGAATTTATTTTGTGCAATTAATATAGTTATTTCACTATATTCATCCTTCTTAGTTTTATATTGATCAAGATAAGTTATCTTAGAAAATAATCAATATTTCATCTTATAATTTTAATCATTCTTCTTAGCTTAATATTAGTCAGTTAGGATTTCTATCTTTTAATTCATCTGAGAACTTCCAGTTCTCAGATTCATATTTATTTAGTATATCAGTTAGATCGGTAACCAGACCAAAATATGGTCAGAAATGCTAGTTCAAACCAGAGTGGGTCTAATTGGGACCTTCCATCAGGCGTTTTCCTTCATATGATTGAATGGATCATTTTGTCCCGTCAACATAAAAGGCGCTAGAAGGAGGACCATAGAATTGAATGGTTGCAAATAGAAACTCAATCCCCTCCCATTCTGTTCCAAATGAAAATATTTCCTCATCAAGTGATTCCTAAAAAAATTTCCTTGAGCACATTTTGCTTTCCCCAAATTACACTGTAAACATGTGAGCTCATGTCATAACTCATTGCAATTTTTCTCACTCTGAACCTAACTTTTCCTCTCCACAACCTCATGTCCTAACAATATCGAAAATTGACGCCATAGTCAGACACTCAACTAAATGTACCAATCATTCCATGAAAAGGAAACATAGTAGATAGACAAGAAAACTTCCCCTAGACTAATTTTTTCCTAAAAATCAATAAGGCCTTTGCAATATATATCCTTTCTTGGCAAACTCAAACCCCCATCAAGGAAACCCTTCATTTGGAAACCCTGAGTATCACGTACCTGAAGATGCTTCTAATTTTCCTGAGACTTATGACTTTGACCTTGAATATTATTTGTTAGTCGGTGGAGCAGGAGTTAGACCACCCGCTCCTCCCGAATCATCACCTTACACCCCAAGAAACGAGTTGGAGGAAAACTCCGAAGAATTATACGAGTCTAAGATAGAACCCAAAGATAATCGACATCAGATTATCGCATATCAATCCCCAAACATGTCTAGATAAAATGAGAACCAGAATCCACCTCACTACTAGCCTTGGCTATTAGTTGATGTAGTCATTGTACCAGGGATTCATCATGACATTCCCATACACACTGAGAAGTTCCTACTGAAATTAGACCCTAACAAAAAATATTTAGCTGAAAATGACATAAATAAATTCCTACTAGCTATTAGATTTTAGATTACAGAGCATTCAACATGAAGATGTTGTATGTTGTTTGTCCTCCCTTACATTTGAAGAGAAGGATTTGACTTGGTATTTATCTTTGGAAGAAGCCTCTATTACCAACTAGAGAACCTTGGAAACCATATTTCTCAGGAAGTTTGTGAAAAATAAGACACCAACCACCCATGTACTATAAATCTTCAGAGTAAACATGGATTTGAACACTACTAAATATGATCAAATTTGCCACGCTTTTTTCGTTTCTACCAAGACACTTCTTTGTTTCAATTTCCATGAAAGCGAGTCTTATTTTTCATGGATATTTTTTCAAAGTTCTATCGATGACCAAGAACTAATCATGGCAATATCCATGTAATATGGATGACATGTATGATTCGTTTGATAAGGATTTGTTGCAGAGTTTTTTTTTTCTTACAAACATTCGTCTATATAGAGACAAAACTTCATATATATATAGACACACATCCATTTTTGTTTCCACAAGAATGCTATATTTTCCATGATGTTTTGTTACTATATAGACGGATGTTCATGGTAAAACGCAAATGATCCATTTGTGTTTCCATGAGAATGCTATGTTTTCCATGATTGTTCGTCGCTATATAGATGGATGTTCATGGAAAAAAATGAAAAGTTCTTATTGAAACGAGAATGCTATATTTTCCATGATTTTTTGTCACTATATAGATGGATGTTCGTGGAAAAACAAAAATGAAATTTTTTTGTTGCCACGAGAATGTTATATTTTCCATGAATTTTCATCGCTATATAGACAAATGTTCAAGGAAACACACAAATAAAAAGTTTTTGTTTCCACGAGAACACTATATTTGCCACAATGTTTTATCGCTATATAGACATATGTTCATGGAAAAACACAAATGAAAAGTTTTTGTTTCAACGAGAATGATATATTTACCACAATGTTTCATCTCTATATAGATGGTTGTTTGTATAAAAACACAAATAAAAAGTTTTTGTTGCCATGAGAATGCTATATTTTCCACAATGTTTAGTCTCTATATAGACATATGTGCGTGGCAAAATATAAATAATTTTTTTTTGTTGCCATGAAAATGATAGATTTTCCATAATGTTTCTTTGTTATATAGACAAATGTTCATATCAAAACACAAATGAAAATTTTTTTTTGCCACGAGAATACTTTATTTGCCATGATTTTTTGTCGCTATATAGACAGATGTTCGTGGAAAAACAAAAATAAAAAGTTGTTTTTTCCACGAGAATGTTGTATTTGCCACGATGTTTTGTCATGATATAGACGAGGACTATAGGTTAAAAAATAAATAAATAAATTCATACTCGCATAAAATCTACTGGAATCCCTAAAAAAACAGTTGGGGGGACATCCACTGATCTTGGGAAGGCCATGCTTGGCCACAAATGATGCTTATATTGGATGTATAATAGGTTCTATGATAATTTATGATGGATATGATAGAAATAAAATGACCCTTTACCCTCATGTTAAACCAAGTATGGAAACTGGAAATCCTTTTTGGCTTGATTGTGAGGAAGGGGATGTTCAACCTCTACTTAATATAGGGAAATATATTAGCTTTAAAAGTGAGACAGAGGATGATACAATCAACAATATTTTTAGTGACCCAATGGATGTGAACCAGGAATCTTACCAAACTCTAGATAATGTGATGGATGAGACAAAATAAGAAGAAATCACATAAGAAACATTGACTGAAACAGTTACAGTGGAAACAACTCTAAAAAAAATGGATTATGTTAATGAAAGATGTTGAATTTATATGGAATGATAGTTGTTATTTTTATCATTTATGAGTGTATCAATGACCATTGTCAAAAAAATAATTTGTTTCTCAATCACTGTAGATTCAAGTTATCACTTTTTCAATGGGGAGGAGATTGCTCCTGCTCCATAAAAATATTAAAATTTTGATTATGCAATTTTAATAAATCATGTACATAAATAAATTGCACATTGTTTCGATTAGAGTAAGAACTTACTTAATTTATTTTCTTTATGGTTTTATTAATAAGATCGACAAATATTTGTGTTGGTAGAGTTGTTTTTTCAGACATTACAGGAAGCGAAAGCATAATCAGAACAACATAGCACATGGAGAAATTTATGTGCTATTTTTTTCTCGTCATTTTGCTGAAATACCACCATTTTTCCGCCATTTCACTAAAACATCGCTACTTTTTCGTCATTTGTTGAAACACTGTCATTTTTCTTGTTGTTTCTAATAAAATCCTATTTTCTCTGCCAAATTTTTCGAAAAATGTTGAAACACTACCATTTCTCATTAATTAGATGTGGATTTATTAAAAAGTGCCACCAATTTAAAATTCCAAAGAAACGTCATCAATTGTCATTGGTAAGTGTCCAAAGGTGCATTACTATTTTGTGCATGTGCGAGAATGTGGGATATGACAAATGAGTAATGATTATTCCTCTATGGAATTCCATGTTATTTTCATCGACCAATTATACTTGTTTCTAGAGTATGCCACTTCATAATGCATTATACCTCACTAACTCTACTACCATTCTGTCCAATCATCATTGCCAAATATTTCACAATCCTTCCTTGCCATGACTAATTTCCCTGCTACACATGCATAACTTTTCAATTATGTGACTCTGAGTCTGAAACACAGAGATGAGTTGAAATTCCAAGAATTGTAACTGATAAACTAAAGTTTTGAAACATGTGTGGACCAACTGTGTGACATGAGACTGAATCTTTGTCTTCTCTACTCCAGTTTCCAACAACAAACAAAAATTTCGAGGAGGCAAAATGGATTAACTATTTTGAACGAATAATAAGGTTTGATAGTCTTGTGGAACTAGAATTTTCTGAAAATTTAGGAATAGACCATTCAAGGGTAGGAGGAATAAGAGTTGAAGTAATAGAAGAAACCATAGAATAAGTTATTGGTTTACCCAGAACCAGTACATAGTGGTTTTGATGGAAAATGCCACTTTCCACAGAAAAGAAAAAGTTTTTGGAAGAGGGCGAAGAAGTTCAACTCAAAGGATAAGGGACAACACTTGAATATTGACCACAACCATGGCAACAAGTTGCTATATTCTTGAAAAAGTAAATCACCTGTGAAGGTAGGTACAAATTTGTTTAAAATCATGACTTCATTTTGTTATCCCATATTCGCCATGGTAGATTAGTAAACATGCCTTACTATCTGTTAAAAACTCTGCAAAACATGGCTCATTAGGCTAGACGGGTAAGAGTGGCAGTGACATGCATCACGAATCATGGATTGATAAAATTGATAGTAGATAGGGCACTAAATCTGTAAAATAGAGCCCATCCAAGACTTATAGCCAATAATGAAGAATAAGAGGTTGAAATTGAAACTGACAGTGATGAGAGAAATGAAAACAGTTTGGAAGAAGAAGGGAAGAAGAGTGGAGAAACTGAAAAAATCAATAGCCTTGCAGCTATGTTAGAAACTGTGATGCATTTAGATCATAATGACCAGGAAGGTTTTGACCCTGATTATGTTGATTAGGAAGAGCCTACATAAATGTTTGAACAAGGTCCTCAAGGATCACCCACAGTGGTCCAATCAGAGAATGAAGGGGGAAATACTGAGAAAGAAGTGAGTACAAGAACACCCTCTGAAAACATTGAAATTCTACTAGAAAATGTTCCAATGGAAGAACTTGCGAAACATAATATAGAACAAGAGGAAATACATGAAGAATAATCCTCCTTGCATGATGATTCTTTAGATCCTGTTCTCAGTGATAAAATAGAAGTCATTGGAATAAGTGACCAACTTCCTCCCATAGATTTTTAGCCATACATAATTGAAGAATAAATTCCTCCATCAGAAAAAGGAAAGAAAAGATCTTCATCAAAGTTTATTTCTAGTCTTCCAAAATGGAGAACCAGAGCCTCTGTCACAGATCAAGCAACAAAAATGAAAAAAGTTGAGCTTGTAATTCATATTCTTCATCCTCGTTCACTTGTTGTTACAGAATAACCAGTAGGTGAACAACAACAAAGAAAAGTTGCAACTACTCCATAAGAACTAGTTGACATCCCAAATATTAATGTTGTTGATACACAAGGACCTGTTGTTATATGGAAGAGAAAAAATAAGACATCCAAAGTAGCTAGTAAGAAGGCAAACGAAAAGGAGAATTGGTTTGAAGAATTGATTTATGAGAATGAATTGTTGAAACAAGAGGTCTCAAAACTATGGGCAGATTTGGAAGAAACGAGGAAATCCAAGGCAGGATATTGTACCTTGGGTACATTGGAAAATGTTGCAACAACATTTGAAAATATGGGAGGTGAAATTGAGCAAGGACCCCATGAATATATGTGTTTTGAATGTGCTAACATATTCAAAGGGGTTGGATATAAAGTTATTTTGCAAGAGGAACAAACACCTGTCAATGGAAAACAACAACTTGTTGATATTCCTCCTGAAGCAACTAAAGAGATACAGTCTATTAAAAATTGGAAGCCAAAGGACACCACTATCACACAAGAAGCAATCGTGCCAATTATGGAAAACACTCAATTGTTTGATGGGGAAGAACAAGAACCTCCATCTGTGGATAAAATAATATAGACTAAAACCCCAACTAATAATGTTGATGAAGCCATACAAACAGAGGATCTCTTTGAATTTGTTGATCAGGTTGTGAAGACTAAAGACCTATTAGAATTCATGGATAACGGTATGCAAACATAACCTAAACTTGATAATGAAAATGTTATTTTTCTGTTAGTTGAAGGTGGACAAGTTGTC
>CBVK0100286563.1:0-22506 GCA_900067695.1 Picea abies
CTTGTCCCCAACTTTGGAACTTAGGATAAAATAATTATCCATACTTTATAATTTAAAGAAATGTTAATATAATATTCCTTCTTGTCTTAAGCTCCCTAGATTAGCCCTTTTCCTTAACTTTTATCTCCCCGCTTTCCCTAACTAGTGGAGTTTAGCCCCCCATACTCTTTTATCGTGGTCGGTCTGCATGCATCGATGTATTTTATATTAATGATGAGACATATACAAAAATAGGCTCACTGTCCTTTAGCATCTAGTCTCTCCGTCCTAATCATCACAAACTAGCTCACCAACCTATAAAACACAACATATACACAAAGGCTCTCTTGCCTCAAAATTGTGCGCACTTAAGTTGCTACGCGCGGTATCCAAGAATGTGCACACTTCATCATTTTACTATTCATTACATGCACACACTATGCCATGAAAGTTGCATACGAAAATGATATCAAACATCTCACCAACTTAAGTACATTTGTATTTACATTTACAATTGGGTTCGGCCTAGGGATATTACATAATTACCATGGCATTAGACAACTAAAAATCCCTGTGTGCATGGGGTAAGGGGGGTAATAACTAACAAGAGCTGGAATAATTGAGGGAGAGATAGATAAGAGAAAGAATAAGGAGGCCATGGACCCAATCATGATGGATGAGGACCAGATCAAGCAAATAATGGAAGCAACTAGAAAGACACGCAGTGGAGCACCCTACCAATATAAGATGTATAAAAAGAAGAGAGCCATAACTGAGAGGGAGGGATTGGCTAGTGATGAAGAATAGGTAGAGGATCTCTTTTTTGTAGAGAATATTGTGGAAATACCACATGCAACATATGAAAGGAGTACAGGTGGTCCAAGGGTAGGAAAAGAAGGTAGAACACCCATCCATATACGTTTTAGTGTCGAACCCATAACCCCATGTGTGAATAATACACCAATAAGAACACCACCATTTAGACAACCTAAATTTAGTGGAATAAAGACAGGAGGAAACACATTCCAACAAGGAGAAACAACTGGAGCAGCCAGTTCAGGAAGTAGTAGTCAAATATCTACACTGTGTATAGGTAGTAATTCATCATAGTTCAAGATGGAAAGACATGATCCCACAATCAGGTTACCTGAATTTAAGGGAGAGGCATCTAAGGACCCTGAAAAGAATTTGTTCATCTGCAAAAATATATGGGAAGCAAAATAGATCACAGATGAGGACACAAAACCTGTGTAGTTATCTATCACACTAAGAGACTGTGCATTGGATTGGTACATGAGCTTATCTATAAACACTCCATCGAGAGAAACAAGGACAATTGTAGATGTGAAGAAGTTTTTGATAAATGAGTTTCAGAATCCTAGCTCAGAAGATTACTACATGAATGAAATGATTGAAATCATGAAAAAACTAGGTGATTCTATTTGGGAGATTGATCATAGGTTTAAGCATGTTAAAGGTAAGTTGAAGTATGTCATGACTGACATGCAACATCGACATCGCCTTGTGAACTCAATATTACCAAATTTTAAATACCCATTGAGATAATAGAAGTTTCAAACTCAGGAAGAGGCTTTGCAGGCATCCTTACAGCTAAAACATAAATAGTACCAAAAGAAAGATCCAACAATAAAGGATATGAAGGAGGATATGAAGAGCCTCACATTTGAACTGAACCAGAATAAGGGAAAAGATAAAATAGAAGTTGTTTGGTGTACCACATGCAGAACAAAAGGACACCACAAGAATGAGTGCCCAACTTTCGCGCAGTACATGGAAACAAGGCTACCAAACCTGTTACCAATAGGAGGACCATGGTGATAAATCTGTAAAACACATGGGCACTATCCATATAATTTTCCAATGATGTAGAAGTACCAGACAATACCCAAGAATTCATACTGCAATTTTTGCAAATCACCATATAATTTTCCAATGATGTAGAAGTACCAGACAATACCCAAGAATTCATACTGCAATTTTTGCAAATCAGTGGGTCATGATGACAAAGATTGTAGGAAAATGGGCTTGATGAGGGAAATAACTTCAAATACGTGTAGGGTATAGGTAGAAATGATGACAATGCAATATGCACTACATTTCAACTAGGTACCACCTCCATATAATAATGCACAACAACAGTATAACATTACACCACCGCAGTATAACACTACAAAACTGAAATATAACAACACGTGGCCACAATATAACCCAACATAGTATAATCAGGTACCTCAATACAACACACCATGAATAGATCGAGGTGGATACAGAGGTGGTGGATGAGGTAGAGGAGGATTTGGAAGAGGCATAGGTCTAGTGGTATGTCATAACTACCAACATCTATGACATTATGCAAGGGAATGCCCACTTCCACTTGTGACATGCATGTATTGTCACACAACAGACCATGATATAGAGGATTGTCCAACATTATTGGGGAAGATTCAAGAAAAGAGAAATTAGAAGAATCAAAATCTACAATATATTTCTACAGAAGGCATAGATGATGGGAGGAACATCAACATAGTCACATGTAGAGAAGATAAGACAGGATTTGACGTAGTAAGACCAGAACCAACGCAACACCAATGGGTGAAGAAGAATAGTAAACCATTGAAGTAGTTCGATGTGGGGAAATAAAAATAAGCATTCAAGGATAAAAGACATGAGTTCTTCAAGAATGATGTTGCATCTACATTATCTGGACAATATACTCAGAATGCACCAATGTATGAAATTCCCTCATTAGTGGACCACACCAATGAAGCACAACCATAAGGACAAGTAAGTACCATAAAGACGTTTCTGCAATCCTATGTTAAATTGTTAAAGGATCCATCATCTTTCAAAATTTTAGAAAAATTGCTAGAAATATGTAACATAGAGGTAGAGGGGAAACTATAGAAAAAACTAATCAATCACCTCAACACAAGGAGGAGGACAAGCAACAAATTCATAATGAATTCTAACATCGGGGATTTTAATATGGTGGATATTATACTAGATTTAGGTTTTGAAGTTAATGTTCTAACCAAGAAGACATGGAAATGTATGGGAGATCCCACATTAGGCTATCCACATGTCCATCTGAAATTATCAAACCAAAACAGAGTTCTACCAATTGGAAGACTTAAAGGTGTGACATTAGATTTGGATGGAGTGCACACTAAGGAAGACTTTGAAGTGATAGAGATAGTAGATGATACAACACCTTATCCAACCTTGCTTGGATTGGATTGGGCATTTGATAACCATGCCATAATTAACCTGAAGACAAGGAAGATGACATTTGAATCAAGAGAATAGATTCATTACACCATTAGATCCATCAGAAGGAGAAAGGTTTGTAGAAACCACTTTCTTAGATCTAGATTAAATCAGCCAGTTGTGCATAACCAATGGGAGAGACAAATATTATGTTAACTCAACTGCAGGGGGTACTCAGTTGGAGATGCATCACATCATGTGCTTCTGACTCAAATACAAGGTTGGAGAATTGGAAACAAATATTACATGAAGTATCTACAAGAAGGTGTGCAAGAATAGACTGCACAATAAGATGGGTGGGTACATAGATCAGAGAACCCCCCAATTTTCATGGAATAAATGATTTATAGGAATTCCTAAAAAAATATGAAGAGGAAGTACTAGAAAATTAAAGGCTCTTAGCCTTGGACATAGAACAAGAGAACAATTCAATTTGGTATCAATTCAAGACTGGTATCAATGTAAGCGACTACTGCACATTAGATTTAGCGCACGGTAGGGGAGAAATAAGATGCAGAGATATGATGGACATGGGAAACCAGTAGAACATCTATAGAAGTGCAGAACACTATGGAGAATGAAACCACCATAAGAACGGCCTCATCACTTCATCTATACAATGGAAGGAATTCCAAAGAATCTGTATGCAGACCAAGAGATGCGTAGAGGCACTACAGAATGGACAACATTAAAACATAATTTTATAGTCACTTTCTCATTTTAACATGAGAATCCCAAAATGGATTCAACACTGAAGTAGATAAGAGGTGTGATATTTATTGTTGAACCAGAGGTTTAATTCATGACAAAATACCAACAATAGAATAAACAAACAATGAAAGATCTACTGTCATGCTATCATGTGCAAGAAGAAGCACCAGATGAATATGACCCACACAACATTCATATTACAGAAGTTGAAGGTGAAAGAGAGGTTGAAGGTCCATCTTTGCAATCAGAAGTATTTCATGTGCCAATTAAGGTAAATAAATTCAACATTGGGACAACTGACAATCCCAAAATGGCCAACATTGGAGGCTATTGGGATGAACAAAAAGTAGAAAGAATAATATATTTACTGCATGAATACAATGACCTGTTCCCATTGACCTTTATAGAAATGAAAGGCATAGAAGGAGATATAGGAGAGATGAAGATACCTCTCAAACCTAGGGCCAGACCTGTCAAACAAAGACCTCATAGACTAAATCCATTATATAAGCAGAGAGTAAAAGAAAAAATTGACAGAATTTTGAACGTTGGCATCATAGAACCACTCGAGGAATCTGAATGGATAATCCCCATGCTAGTGCAAGAAAAGAAACAAGGGGGGATCAGGATTTGTGTATACCTAAGGAAATTGAATGATGCATGCCTACGTGACCCCTTCCCTACACCTTTTACAGATGAATTCCTAGAGAATGTGGGAGGCCAGGAAGCATATTCCTTTATAGATGGACTCTCAAGCTACCATCAAATCAAGATAGCCTGACAATATAGGTATAATAGTACTTTTTCCATAGAATGGGGATCCTACTAGTACACAATCATGCCTTTTGGGTTGAATGGTAGTCCAAGAGAAGAAACAAGGGGGGATCAGGATTTGTGTAGACCTATGGAAATTGAATGATGCATGTCTACATGACCATTTCCATACACCTTTAACAAATGAAGTCTTAGAGAATGTGGGAGGCTAGGAAGAATATTCCTTTACAAATGGATTCTCAGGTTACCATCAGATTAAGATAGCTCCAAAATATAGGTATAAGACTACTTTTTCCATAGAATGGGGATCCTACTAGTACACAGTCATGCTTTTTGGGTTGAAGAATGAACCAACCATATTTTCAAGGGTAGTAATAGCTACTTTTAAGGAGTTCATACATCAGTTTTTAGAAGTGTATCTGGATGATTGGACTGTATATAGTCTGTTAAAATACCATGTGGAAGCGTTAAGGCTAATGTTGGAAAGATGTAGGAAGTGTCAGATATCATTGAATATCAAGAAGTGCATCTTTGGGACACCTTTTAAGGAGATCATACATCAATTTTTAGAAGTGTATCTGGATGATTGGATAGTTTATAGTCTATTAAAATACCACGTGGAAGTGTTAAGGCTGATGTTGGAAAGATGCAAGTAGTGTCAGAAATCATTGAATATTAAGAAGTGCATATTTGGGTCACCTTTTGGAATATTATTGGTCCATATAGTATGTAAACAAGGCTTGCTAGTATATCCTTCCAAGATTGTAGTTATTGTCAATTTACAACCACCAAAATCAGTGTGACAGTTAAGAGAAACACTGGGACATACATGTTATTACAAAAAATTCATAAAAGTGTATGCGCATATCAATGGGCCAATGAAAAAACTGCTAAAGAAGTATATCAAATTTTAGTGGAATGACGAATGTCAACAATGTTTGGAAACCCTAAAAGAAAAGATGGCCACAACACCTATTCTAGTATTCCCAAATTGGGAAAATATTTTTCATGTGCATGTATATGCATCAGCTATATCACTTGGAGAAATTCTGGCACAACCAAGAGCAGGGTATTTGGACCATCCTATAGAATTTGCAAGCATAAAATCATCAGAATCATAACAGAACTACAACACCACAGAGAGAGAAGGCTTAGCCATGGTCTATGCACTTCAGAAGTTCAAACATTACTTACTAGAAAAACACTTTAATATGCTCACAGATCATTCAGCTATCAAATACCTAGTCAACAAGACAGTGTTGGGGGGGAGGATTTGTAGATGGCTATTGTTAAACAAGACAGTGTTGGGGGGGAGGATTTGTAGATGGCTATTGTTATTTCAGGAATTTTATTTTTAAGTGATAGTCAAACTAGGGAAGCTGAATACAGGACTTGATCACTTGTCAAGAGTAACTAATGGAGAAGAACCTACCAATTTGGAAGACAACTTCCCTGATGTGCATTTGTTTTCATTACAAGTAGTTAGTGAACAATTTTTTGACATTATTGAATACTTGAGTAGAGGGATTGCGCCATAAGAGTTTAACACTGTGCAAAAGAAAAATATGGTAGTTAGAGCTAAATATTATCAATTGATTGCAGGAAACGTATATAAAGTGGGTGCATACATCATTATGAGAAGGTGTGTATTAGAGCATGAAAGGCCTAGAATTTTGGTAGAATATCATGAGGGAATAGTTGGAGGACAATATGCAATAAAATATACCATGTAGAAGGTATTGCGCACAGGATTATGGTGGCAAACAATTCAAAAAGATGCCAAATAATATTGCCAGAAATGTAATGTCTGTCAGAGGGTTGGTAAACCTAACAAAAGGGGTGAGATTACCCTAAGACCATAGGTAAATTTGGAGGTATTTGACAAATGGGAAATAGATTTTGTGGGACCAATTCATCCACCAACAAAAATTTCAGGAGAAAGATATATCATTAATGTGATAGAGTACTTAACAAGATGGGAAGAAGCAACCCCAGTGAAAGATTGTAGTGCATAGACAACAACACATTTCTTGTTTGAGCAAGTGATCACCATATTTCACTGTTCAAGGATTTTTATGAGTGATGAAGGTACTCACTTTATCAACAGTACTATAAAAGAGATGAATGAGGAGTTTGAAGTCTATCATTAGAACAGTACACCATACCATCCACAAGAAAATGGAATAGTAGAAGCCTTCAATAAGATCTTGAAGAATGCTCTGACAAATATATGCAATGTCAATAGGGCTAACTAGTTCTTGAAAATACCAACAGTTCTATGGGCATATAGAACTAAATGTAAGAAATTGACAGGACAAACACCATTCGGTTTGGTGTATGGGAAAGAAGTAGTTGTTCCACTGGAATTCTTGGTACCTAGTCTGCACGTAGGAACAATCACTAACATGACAAAAAGATGCATAGCAAAGGAAAGATTAAATAGGATAATGGATATGGAAGAGGATAAGATCCTGATATGATTTCACTAAGAAGTACAAAAAGAAAGAGACAAATCTTGGCATGAAAGACATCTCAAGAGGAAGAGTTTCAAGGAAAGAGATCTAGTCTTTCTCTATGAAAACAAATTTTTTCAACACCCTGGTAAATTCAGAATGCATTGGTTAGGGCCCTATGAAGTCAAGAATGTCACAGATGGAGGATATATACAGTTAAAGGATTTGGCATGAGAAGAACTAAAAGGAATGATCAATGGGATTTGACTGAAACTATACAAGGATAGTTGACCTCCTAGCACTTGAAAGTTACAACACAGTAAGAAGAACATGTACATAGTGTATTATAGTAGAAGATAGGAAAGAAAATTGACAAAAACACATCAAAAGGATAAAAAGAGGGAAAAGTAAATAGAAAAATAGAACATAAATAAATTACAAAAACACTGGGAAATATTTACACGTAATAATTACTGCAACAAACATTGGAGGACCGTGCATAGTAAAAAGTGGAGTCGACGCAAATGCACGGAAAAAGTAAAACATGAGCCTGAACTAGTCTATAAAAGGCAGAAAGTGTATAGTTATTCAATACTTAGCAAATTTTAAGCTTAGAACGAGAAAAATAATCCGTTCCCTAGTTACCAATTGATGAAGTAGCAATTCATGTCGTGATAGTTGCAAAGGATGGCTCCACCGAAGTTGGGGTCACCAGGATAGTTTTTCTGGAGCACTCAACAAGGACAAAGGCTGTGAATATAATCGAGCTCAAGGATGTGACCACCCCAGACCCATAATCAATTAGCTTGATGCGGGTCAAGGAAGAGCTCCCTATAGTGCCACAAGGAGAGATAGGAAAAATCTTCGAGGCCAAGAACAATACTTCGAACCCTAACCCCGAGGAGCTTGCAAGAAAGGATGATATAGTGGGACCATGACTGTCCCAGACATAAGATGGAGTACTGGTCGAAGACATAACTAACCAACTAGAGTCAACAGGGGAAGAAGAGAGCAAATAAGCAGCATAGGCAGGCACATCTATTGTAGGGTCGAAAAGAAAGAACTCGAAAAGTATGGAAATTACCATCCCATTTCTTCTAGACGTAGTCCCTACTATCAATGAAATGTTGGGGAGGGTACCAAAGTTGATATATGAAGATCATGACATGCACGAAATGACCAAATTTTTATAATTGGCCGAGGAAAACTATTTGATCAAAATAGGGGATATTGGACCCCTAGGAAAACCAGTGTTAGAGCACGTGTAGTGGATTACGAGGCTTTATAACTCAGGGATTATGAATCTCTTGGACATATCTCATTTCAGGCATGGTAAGAATGTTAGTATGTGTGTCAAATAGTTGGTCTTCTAGGTCCATAGAGGCATCCTTTGCATGGCTAGACCAGTGAAGATTGACGTTACATTAATTTCCAAGATAACAAGATTTCCCACATTCGGTGTGCTACCTAAAGACTTCTTAGAAAAAAAAGTGCACTAGAAAGAACTGGAAGAACAAGTGAAGGTGATTTCGTCACGAACAAGGGAAACAAAAGCATCATCATCAAAGATATCAATGAAAACATGATAATATTCACAAGTAAACTAATGGCATGAAAGCTTCTACAAAAATTTTGTAAAGAGGAAGCGCCAGTAGGAGTGATCGTAGTGGCAACACAGTGTGCGAAGGGGATGATGTTCAGTTGGGCGTTGTACCTGCTGAACCAATTCCTACTTGAATTTCAAGATGCATAGGATAATGGAACCAATTTCCATTACTCTTGGTTGGTAATATTGATATCTCTGGCAGGGTGGTAGGAACCCAAGTTTTCAATGTTCTTGGACATAGTGGGAAAATGCTATGCGGTCAAGTACGAGTCTCTTTGGAAAGAAAAGGATAACATGATGTAGTAGGAAAACAACATTATGTTTTCCATGCTTCTAGAATAAATCCAATAGAACAAAAAAAATGTATGGTGCATACTTGTGGAGGTCGCGCAGGAGATAGAGGAGATAACCAAATTCAAGGTATCCTGGAATCACATATGGATAGAATCCATAGGGGATCCCAAAAAGGCATGGTTAAAGATGAAATATTGTGTCACAAGGGAGCAAGCGGACTGGATTATCAAATATTGTTGAGCACACTAGCAGTCACCAACAACAAAAAAACACAAGAGGATAGGCATGGTGTAGTCCTCCAAGCCCAAAGATATGCCTGAAGTAAGATCATCATCCTGAATAGGTAGTCTGGCTGACAACACCAGGACAACCACATCACGAACCCAACCAAGTGGGAGTAGCGCATTACTGAAAAGGCCAAGGAGAATTCCCACATTAGCAAGAACAGGAGGCCAACCATAGACTTGGAAAAAGGAGACAACACAGGCCCCATAGGAAATAGGCCAAGGTGCAACAAGTGGGGCACAACCCTCACAGATAAAAAGGAAGCCCACGTAGGAAAATAAGAAAGAAAGAAGAGGAAGTATGAAACAGAAGACCCAGACATCACCCTGACATGAGATGATGCAGAGATCATCATAGAAAAGATCCAAGACATGAGTGAGGAAGTGGTTAGGACTGCAGTGGCACAAAGGGATGAGATTATGGCTAATCTCCTAGAGGTACATGAAAACACTCAACAACTACGGAGTTGGGCATAATCATAGGTCATTGTGAAGCAACAAGAGAAGGAACATAGACCACCTATGCAGAAAGAGGGTGAAGAGATTGTGCATCTTGTTGTCCAGGGTAGGGAAACATTCACGATAATGCACAAAATGATCAAGCTCGATCAGGATACAGTGCAGAAACCCCTGGAGGAAGTAGAAAAACTTGAGATGGTGATGGCACACATTCCAATGAAGGCTTTATATGGGCTTAGTGTCATGCAGGAAGTACATTCTAGGGCTCTCATAGATGCCACAAATATAGATATGTGCAGAGGGGTCGTAGATATGCTCCAGATCACATGCGATCATTTGAATGCAGAAAAGGAATAGGAGAAAGAATGTGCAAATAGGATAGAGCAGGGATTGACAATGACATACAACTGAATCCTGAATAGCACACAAGTAATAGAGCGAAGTGCAGAGGAAAAGATCGACCTCATTACACAGAAAATTTATTAGTACCAATAGGAGATCAAAGACTTAAAAGAGAATCTCAAACCCACGTCTCCCCTGGAGGTGAAGGAGAAGAGGAAACATGAAGTTGCATGTCAAATGGATGAGATGGAAAATCAAGTCAGTGCAGCAGCAGAATTGTTTGATAGAGAATCGTAGCTTTGTACAACGCTAGAGGAATATGAATAGTTCCAGCAGTGGGACCAGGAATAAGAAAGAGTAAGCACAACTATCCATGACCTCAAGAAGAGGTAGAAAACAATGAGTATCGCAGAGCGTCTGAAAGGAACACAAGATATGAAGACGTTGTAGGTAGAGTTAAAAGAAGCATAGACACAGAAGCAAGAAATACAAACATAGATGGAACCCCTTCAAGATCAAGCAATGTAGATGATCGCTCAACTAGAGGAGGAGAAAAGGAACATGGTGCAAGCATAGATAAAGTGTGTAGCAATGATCTAGGAGGAGATCATAGTGAAAGCATTAGAAGTGATCGTAGAAAAGGCTGAACAGGTCTAGGAAAGAGGAAGGGAAATTGCAGACAAGTTACATAGCCTAGAAGAGGTTTTCGAGGGAGCGCAAACTACCTAGGTGGATCAGGATGAGCCACATGTCAGTGTTGGAGGCATGTTGGGTGCAAGACTATTTTGAGGAAATACCTATTTTTGGAAGGTAAAACCCAATTTTCGAGAAGAACAGATGGTAGGAAAAGCATCACGTGTGAAGAGAAGATGCATGAAAAGGAGGAAAGCATGCAAGGCATGCATGCAGTAAAAACTAACCACATCAGGGTTAGTGTTTTTGTAAGATATTGTGATGGTTGATAAGCTGTAAATTAGTATAAATAATTACCTAGGAGGTCTAGGTTAGGGTTCCAAAATAGTGTTATGTTGGGTCATGAGAACTACTATAAGATATGATATAACTTTGTAAGTTGTTTATTTGTAGGAGAGTCAAGTAGCTAGATCTTGAGGGTTAGATCACAACTTGAGGAGCCTTGTGCAATCTAGTTAGCATCACAAAGATTGTGGAACCTATTTCGTGATTGTATGATTGGAATTGTAGTGCGCGCAGTGCCATATATTGAAAAAATATAAATAAAAGATCCTAAGAAGCCATATCTTTGTGGACATAGCCCAGGAGGGGGTGAACCATGATAAAACCTATGTATTGTGTGATGATTGAATGTTTCATTACTTTTTGTTAATGGTTGATCATGTTTAATTCTTGTTAATGATTGATTTACATATATGTGGTTGGAAAGATCTATTAGATTGCATGCAAGGGTTTAACAAGTGGATGGATCTTAAGAATATTAGATTGAGTAATCAGTTTAAGGCCTAATAAATATCAATTACAATCCCATATCCCCACTATGTCCTAGACTGCAATCATCTGAGCATTGCAGTCATGCATAGAAATATATTGCGTGAGACTATGCAATACACTCTGTGTGTTGTGTTTCCTTCTGGTTCACCAAAAGGGCCGATAGTTTTAGAGGGTTTTGTTGGAAGCCTATTTAGATCTAAACCTAGGTCAGCCCAAGTAGTATATAGAGAGATTAACAACCAACATATATTTTTATTTATTTATATATATTTTAATGTTTTTATTATTTTATTATTTTATTATTAATTTAATATTAATTTATTATTTTGTGTATCTTTTATTATTATTTTAATGCATTATGTTACATGGTGATGCAAACCCCCACCACCTCTTGGGGCTTGTGTGACCTCCTAGTCTAGGATTGTTCACACTAAGGAGACGAATCATCTCTCGGGCCCTTGTTGAGCCCACAAAATCCTTTAACACAAGCCTTTCCCTTTTTCCCTGCACACAAATCTATGTTCATGAGCGTCCTGTCACTACAATGGACTCTTCCACGTGACCTCGAGCTAGAAACATGGGAGAAAAATTTATATGGTGGGAGTCTTAGTACTTCATAGATTTGGGATTTTGGATTTCCAACTACACCACAACAATATTTTTGAAAGTCAAATTGGTGAATGACTAAAATATGGTGGATATGAATCCCTCTCAATACACGTCGAGACCTATGAATCACATAGATTTTGGGACTCTAGGATTCAAGAGTATTTCCTACTCCAACCCACAATGCCTCCAAATGTGATAATTTTGAAATAGAATATCAGATGATTGGCGTTCACCTCATATCAACGGTTGTCGCTTACTCCTCACTCCGAGCTTCAAATATTTTCACAACACAGCACTCCAAAACCTAAAGAGTGTTGAACTCACGAAGTGTTGGATCTACGATCCACGTGTCCCTCTCAATGGATAGTCGAGGTCTACTCTAGCCTTCGAGCCTTCAAGAATTCTTGAACCTTAACACTTCACATGTATGTTCTCGTGGACTTCCAGACTTCCAAATAGTTTGCAATCTTTTGACACGTGGTCTTGACACCAACGGTCAGGATCTGCTCTGCCCTTAGAAGCTTCAGGAATTCTTAGTCCAAATAAAAACACACCTGAGGTCTTTTGGAGCATGCAAATCCGAACTACGCTCGATCTGTTTCCATGTGCACCTGGCATCAATGGCCGATATTTTCTCTGGCCTTCATAGCTTCAGGAATATCTTCATTCTCTTGTAACAACACCTTAAATATTTCAGATTGTCGAGATTTCAAACCACAATTGATCTTCAGACACATGTCCTCTTCTTCTAATGGTCCATATCGACTTCGGATCTCAGGACTTTGAGAAACTTGTCTCCTCCATAACACATAACCAAAAAATTATGAATACATGAATTTCAAAGGACTTCAAGGGTTTTCACCCGCATACCTTCTCTAGATCTGATGGTCACGCAAGATCTTGGATCCCCCCAAACGGATCTCGTCCGCTCGTCCTCAAAACAAAAGGACTTCTTCCTTTTTAGAATTGAATCTCACTATCCTTCCTAATATTTTTTATCTTCAAAGGACTTAGGCTTGGGCTCACACCTTGCACTACTTCTTGAAACTCAAATATTTTTGGAAAATCCTCCTGCTCACTCCTTACGCTTGTCTTCCTTGAGACTCTTTCAAAACTTGACTAAGTGTTGGCCATGTGCATGCCTTGCATGGGTCTTCTATGAGATTTAATACTCAACTAAGTATATGTGCACTCCTTTCACTCACTCTTCAAAGTTTCACACTATCTCTCCTAAGCAACGAGTCTGAAAATGACTCTGCCTTCGCACTCCTTGTGTGGAACTGTGAACTCCTTGCATTGAACTTTCAAAATAGGAACAATTGAAACTTATAGAACATCACGAGTTCATTTTTTCAACCATAAAATACACACACATGCATATAAAACAAAGAAAACAAATAACACAACATTACCTAGTTACTCAAAGGTAAGCATATGCATAGATTTTAAAGCAATTCTCCTCTATTATATTCATTCAAAAAATATTTACACAGGTTCTTACAACTCTCAATTCTCCTCTATTATATTCATTCAAAAAATATTTACACAGGTTCTTACATCTCTCGGCTTCTTCTCTACAATTCTCCTACAACTTCTCTTCAAAAATATTCAACATCAAAATACAATAATCTTCAACATCCTCTTTCAATATACATTACACACATTTATACATGAGGGGCTTCTCCATCCTTCCCTCTAGCCTATCTTAGCACTATCATATCACAATTAAAACATTCTCCTATTAAGCCTATATGATTCAATGCTCAATATCTTATACAATCCTACAACTAATTAAGGTGATTACAATATTCTACAATCTCATACAATGGCTCAATCCTCCAAACATTAAACGGGATTTGATTACAATGCTTTCAAAATATCAAAATGATACACTCTCCTTAGAATCCAAAGCAGTTTGAATGTGCGCACTAGATGATGAGCTATCCTCCACTTGACCTCTTTGAACGTTGATGGAGATGCTCCTGCATCACATGTACATCTCTCCCATACTAAGTTGTAGAGTGCCTTTCAACCCAATTATATATATATATATATATATATATATATATATATATATATATATATATATATATATATATATATATATATATATATATATTCTTTTATTTATTAAAATACATATATATCTAATATATATATATATATATATATATATATATATATATATATTCTTTTATTTATTAAAATACATATATATCTATTATATAAAACTATTTATTAAATTAACTATTATAATTTTATATATTTATATGTCTCTAAAATATTTTTATTAAAAATAAATAAAAACCAAAATATCTTCTATATTTTTTATTTGATATAAGATATTTCTAATTTATATATTCTACCATATTAATTAGTTTGATTGTGTCTTTCGATATCATTGTGTACAATTTTAAAATGATGCATGTAATTGTTATAAATAAATATTTCAATTTTTTATTATACAATATTCTTTTATTTTATATATTTTATTCATATATGTAAATATTCTCATTTTTTTATTTTTATTAGTTAATATTTGTAATTTTATTTAATAATAATAAGAAGAAGAATGAAAATAATAAGGTCACACTTAAGCTAGATACCAAATTGGTATATGAGACTCCTAATAATTTTTCAAATGTTTTCTTAATGTTATTTTAAAACACATTCCCCCAGATGGGGTGCCACCTAAACAATGTCAGCGGACATAGAGAATGGAGTGGCTAGGGGAGTTATTAACCATGATCGTCAACCCACATCCCATAACCACTGCATGGCTCACACCCCATGGACAGTAATGGTAGTGCGTCTGGACAACCAGGCAGGGTTAATGGCCGCTCACGCAAGCCCGACCAAGCATACTAGGCCTAGGGTGAGTGTCAATTTGGCTCTAATAGCTAGGGAGGTCATCAATTCATGGAGTAATAGGTAGTCATTTTCCCTTGTGCACTTATCCTTTCTCCCTTCGTCCTTGTTCATGATCTTCGGCTCCTCTGAGAATTTTTTCATAGTCACCCTTTGTGTTTTTTTCTCAGGCTCTCTTTCACCTTACCCTCCCATCACCACGCTCCTTTAGTCTATCTCCCTCTACAACTATGTTGTCTTCACTGCTGCTTTTCTCTATATGGAGAACTTTCACTATTCCCTCGGACCTCACAAGCTTCTTCTCTTCAATTTCATCGATGCCTCTCTGCTCTCAACCCTTTCGATCTTTCCCAAGAATCCTCTTATCACCTCTTCTCCATCAGCCCTAGGCCTCTGCATTTTTCCTAGCATTCCTAGAGAAAGTGGGAAGTCTAAGAGAGGTGCATGGTACTATAACGCCCTCTCCAAGCATGACAAACTTTCCCTCTCCCAATTGGGTCTCATTGCCTATTTTTCTATCCTAAGGCATAACGGTAGGGGTCATTGGAGGCACCTCCTTCCTCCCCACACTCTCTCCATGACATTAGCCTAATTAAGGAGGAAGCACCACCATTGTGTGCATGCATTCCTCTTACCACTAGTCTTCTGCCCCTCCCAAAACTCAACCCTTAGGAGCTATATTATAGCAATGGTAGTTGCATGGTGGAGGAGTAAATCCCCCCAAGATAGTAGGTGGAGGAAAATATAGTGGTCTCCAGTGAGGAAAAGGAGGAGGATCAGCCTGAGCTATGTGCAAATTGCCTCATGAAGGAGCACCTCCAAATTATCTTTGAAATTTAGAAAAAAACAAGATGATGAGATGCACTCTCAACGCATCCACAACCAAAGAATGGACATTATTTTCGATGCACTAGTGGATGCTCTTGAGAAGAATCTATTCCCAATGTACGACCAATGATACACCCCTATCTACAACATCCATGGACATCTAAGCTCGCCAATGGAGTAGAGTCTCCAAGTTTCTATTCTTTGTTCAATCTAGTTCCAGGCTTAAATTTTTGGTTTATTCTAGTAGCATACTAGATGGTCATAAAGGCCACTCATACACTGTGCATATAGTTTTGTTCATATATGGTCATAGAGGCCATCCGCATACTCTCCATACAGTTTTGTTCATGCATCTAGGATGTACAGTTTTGCTAAGTTAGTTTTGTTCAAACAATTTTAGTTCATATGGTGATGTGTCAGAGCTTCTAAGAGCCACCTGTTCTCATTTCCCTTCTATGGTAGAACACGTGGCTAACACTTGGCAATGTATGGACAAAAAATATTATTAATACAAGGATCTTCTTTTTATTTACTAAAAAAAAAAGTAATATTATTGATTTTTTTTATATAATGTATTTATTTATTTTTATTTTATTAAAATTATATAAACTTTTTTATAGTCACAAATAAATTAAATTATATTTATTTTAAATGAAAAATATATAAAAAAAAATTGTAGAAAAAAAAAAATTAAAAATTATAATAATATTCATTAAATGTTCATTAATAGGATAAATTAAAGTTATCTAAGTTACAAAAAAAATAACATATGTGTGTGGGGAAATAAAATAAAATAAAAATTAATCTATCGAAAAATATTTAATACCAACATAGATTCATCTTAACTTCAAATCTATGAAGTGTCTAAGGGGATTGAATTATCAAGGTGCAAAATTTTAACCTTTCCTAAGTTTTGCACCTTGGAAGCATCCCTAATGGATTTTCTAGCAATTTAACATTCATTATCATACCAAGGCTTATTTGTACTATTTTGTTTTTATGTATCACCTCAATACATAAATTTTTAATTGAAGTAGAGAGGGTTGATGTAAAATTACGATAGTCAGCTTCAATATTGTTTTGATACGATATGATTTTTAAAGCATTTCTTAAGTCTTTTAAGAAGAGATTGGATTTTTGTTTGTGAAAATGTAAGTTCCTTTGGTTGTCAGAGTGCTCCTCTACATACATTTTGTGCATGGAAAAGTTAAGAGTTAGGGTTAGAGGTCTATGATCATATTCAAGTTCACAATCATCTAAAATATCAAAGTTTACTATTTGGTTATATACGGGGATATCTAATATTACATAATAAATAGCATTGCTACCTAGCCCGTGGATACATGACATCTTGTTAGAATTTCGTTACTTCTTTTGACCATTGCAAATTATTAAATCTTGAGAACTACAGAGCTTGATGAGCTTAGTACCAAACAAATTCTCGATCAGGTCTTCAGAGTTTCTTTTGTAATTGTTAGGTAAGCAAAGTTCCTCATGTATCCAAAGATGATTATCATTAGAGTCATTACCTAAAATAATACCTTGATTGGTTGCATTTCTAGAAATAAAGTCTCCTAGCATGAGGATAATACCTTCATTTTTCATATTCTATATATCTTGCCCTAATCTTTTGTAAGGACAATTCTTTTCTAGATTTTATTTTGTATAAAAAGTAGATCTAATAGGTATGAAATAATATATTTCTATATAAATATTCTTAGTGTTAATATCAAATATCTCCATCCATATGTACCAATTGAGAGGATATTTATTATGAAGTTGGATCTGAGGAGAGATATTCATTTTTGTGTAACATGTATGCCTCCAATCAATCTGCAAGAGGACTTCTTGTTCCATGTGGATCACAAAACAAATCCTTCGATATTAGGGACATTCCATTCTTCATGATCCCAAGTTTCAAGCAAGAGAATAATTTCAATGTCACTCTAGATTCAGCTTAGTATAGGACCTTTACTCCATGGAAAACTGCAACAATTCTGAAAGAGGATCTAGAGTATCCCAAATCACTATTTATCATTGTCATTTTGGTCTCTACCCCTAATAAAAGATTTTAGGTTCTTAATTATTGCTCATTTTCTTTCCTTTCTAACTTCCTTTACCTTTTGAACCTCCTTCCTTAATTTAGCTTGATCTTCTGGAATGAAGTATTCATTTATAAATATTTCAAACCCTTTTACACTCCGCATTTTACTAAGAATTTCATATTTATGGGTATTAGAGCTTAATGTAACCCAAATCAACATATCTTTATGTTCATTTTTTTTCCCAACCTTTTTGCTTCTATAAGGTCAATTGTTTCAAATTGTGATTTATTTTTTAATTCCTCCATGACTATTGCTAATGTGTGCTCATATTTTTGTTCTTTTATACTAAAAATTATGAGGTTGAAGGCTCTTTTGTTATTCTCATGGTCTAACTCTATGAGATTATTCATTTCCTCTTTGATAGGTTTGATATCCAATTTGTGTTCGATGCTATTTAGGGACAAATTGTTAATTATCTTCTCTTCCATCTCTTTAATTTTGTCCCTAAGATTGGTATTTTCATCCATCTCTTTTTCTTTCATTGATTGTTTTTGTTCCTGGCTGTTTTTTTCTATTTATTGTAATCTAGCCTCCATTTTGTGAAGCTGAGTCTAAAACCCTAGTAGTTTATTGTCCATATATCTCTAAATATTATCTTCAAATGATCTTAATTTATTATCAATCATTTCTAGTAACTCACTTCGAAGCATTGCTACTAATTCACTTTGAATTTTTTCTTCTCTCTCTTCTCTACATTTTTCCGTTGATTCTATAGATTCATGCAAACCTTTTTCTATTGATTCTATAGATTCATGAAAACCTTTTTCTATTGATTCTATAGATTCATGAAAACCTTTTTCTATTGATTCTATAGATTCATGCAAACTATTTAGGGTTAGTTTTTTAGGCCTTCCTTTATTAGATTTAGGTATTGTTGAACCCCTTTTTTTCTTCCCCTTTATTTTTATTTTCCCGTTTCTTTTCTTGCCTTTTCTTTGAGTCCCTTCCCATGTTTTCCTTTCCCTAATTTCTCATTTCCCCCTTCTTTTTCCCTTTATTTGTTACAATATTACCACAATTAGTCGTTTTTGTTCTATTTTCAGAATTTCAGACATGTGGACTTTCAAACTCAGTTATCCTCTCTTTATCTATGTATAAGTCCGTCCAACACTTAGATTATTTTTGCATTGCAAATTTTCAGACTTTCAAACTTGCAAACCTATGTGACATACCTCCACTCTCTCCAATGTCTTCCCGGAAATTTCCATCACTTAACCATTTCATAAGTTTGGACTCATGGACCTACCATTTATTACTAGTCACTAAACCCAATGCTCCACCATTACACATCCCCTCCTTCACATTTTTCGATGTCACACTTAATGTTATCCCTAAGGACTTATCTACTAAATTTATTGCTGAAGTGGTCATTAATTAATTATTCTTATACCGTGGATAGTGATATTTATTTTGAGTAATTATTTCGTAAAAATAAATCTAACTCAAAATCATTTTACTATGTCAAGAAATATTTCAATAAAAGATGACTAGCTCCATGAATGCATTCATGAGAAAACAATCGTTCTGTGGGGATACTTTGAACCTATTTTCCAAAGAAGAACAAAAATACCATTGGTCCCACTCATACTGGTATTATTCAAATCTGTTGGGTAAAGAGAAAATCAAGGTCTAGACCTCAGGAATAGTTATTGTGGGATTCCTTCTAGAAGTTTTTGAATGAAAAGATATTGTCACCTGATGTGTCGATAAGTTTATTCAAAACCAAAGGGTAGTCGCGTTGCATAATAATTATCTTATTTAATTGGTTCCTTCAATATTTAGAGAGATTTTTAAGTTTTCAGAGATGAACCTAGCATATAAAGGGGAGGAATCTAGGAATTTCCTAAAATGAAAGAATAATGGAATAGAGCTTCTTCAAGAGTATCTGCATGACCTTGCAACAATTCCTAAATATATGTCCATAATTCCAATAAGTCTATAAAAATTTATTACAAATAAATTTCTTGGTTGTTTACTTGGATTACTAGCCAGGACTCTATATAAACCATTCCTCGACTGGAATTATATATATTTCATTTTATGGTTCATGAAAATGTTATCTTCGACTGGGTAAAGATTATTTCAAATGAAATCACTGCATAGTTGACTAATTTTATGAATTAGAATTTTTTTTATATGTACTCTTATTTGATATTCACTATTACATATTGTCACACCTTTGAGGGTTTGAACATTGCCTGAAAAGTAAAAATAAAGATGGATCCCATGACCATGTGGTACCAAGCTCTATGGAAGTAGAGAGTCAACCATCATTTTTATGAGGTATATTGTAATTTTATATCTAAGTTCAAGAAGTTGTTATTTGGGGAAGACACTTATTGGCTATCATTGTAATCAACAACTTTTCTAAAGGGAAAAGGACCCCATGAGAAAATGGAGGAATACAATGTTATCAGGGTTTTTTGCTCTGTCGAAAAACCCATATTTATTCCTTGTTATATGCCTAATAAGTTGTTTATCAATGAGATAACTAGACAATATAAATTATGGTTCGATATTTTCTCAGAAAAAATAAAAAAATAGTTCATACCTCTCTCATGGAAGGTGGGTGAAATTCGTCTCTGAGGGATATCCAAAATAAACAAAGATCTTGCTTATTTCGATCATTTTGACTTGAAATTCGCAAAAGAGATCAAGGGTTTAAACCCTAATCATCTTTTTTATAATCATTTTATTTTAGTTGGACTCATCCCTACACTCATAAATTCATCTGTCGGTGGATAAGAATAAAACGACAGTCACAATCCACCACTATATCAAATGGAATCTATGTGAACTGACCCAATACAATATGGATATCCTCATGAGCTCTTAACACATAGTTCAAACAAAATAACTATGAAATGGCTATAATATTTCATGTCTCATGCAATTGACTTAGGTGAGTCCTCCACATCCTTCTAAATATACTGCTAGCATCAGAAAATGGCACTATATGCCACTTCCATTTCGTATAATACTAGAAAGTGTCAGGTGTGTTGGTTAACCCAAATGGTATGACCAAGGACTCAAGGTAACATCTGAGAGTGATATTGTGTATATCTTCCTTTATGTCCCTACTATGGTGATATCCCACTCAAATATCAATCTCTGAAGGATATACATCTCCATGAGGATTTTCCATCCACTCATCAATCCTAGGTGAACATAACTCAATGAGATGCCCAAAGTCTATTTTTGGAGGTCACCTTGGGATAATTATCCCAAAAACCCACTACATACCATTGTACACTGCTACATGTTGTTGTATCCCACTGCACACAATTGTTTCATCATGTACTATCATGTATTGTATGTGTTCCACTTTATTAATCACTCTACTAACATCAATTGAACCTAGATCCTAGAGTGTTGTATCCACATATGTCCTATACTCAATCCCTCAATCAGATGGTGCATATACTTCCCTATTGTTTGGTCCACAAGAAATTTTCTTAATTATTATCTCTGCAGCTAATATTTGAGACAAAATAAATGGCTTGTGATCCCTAAAATGAAAGATAGTAACATGGTCAAAACCCTATGTGTCCAAACTTTCCTCATACCCCTACAACCCTAAACGCTCTTTGTGTGTAATAGTCGCAAGAGTACCCTCCATATGATCATGAGTTCCACACATGCTCACATTTGTCACTACTACCAAATATGATGAAGTATATGTGACTATCGATGATGAGGAGTGTGCCCAACTAAGCTAGTAACAAATCTCAACAATCTCCCTTTCCTTGTCTTCAATGAACTTAAGAGAAAGGTTTGTATCCATGAACATATGCAAGTAATCATATTTCATTTTTTCTAGTGCTTCTTTGATGATGGTTAATTTAGCACTAGTAATCCCATATGCAAATCCTTTTTGTCTCTTCTCCATCTGAGCTTTCCACATAAGATCTTCAATACATTTATGAGTACCACCTGCCCTTGTCAACACTTGTACAATCTACTCCTCCTTGACCAATAATTGGTCCTCCAAACCCTGTTGAGGTGCAATCACATCATCTTCATCATTGACATCATAAATGATATATGGTGTTGAATCCTCATCATGCGTAGGTGTCATTATGGTTTAACTAACCTCATCATAAGTATCATTCATAGTGAAAGATGTTGAATCCTCATCATGCGTAGGTGTCATTATGCTTGAACTACCCTCATCATAAGTATCATTCATAGTGAAATATTTTTGATCCCCAACATCGGTTGATTGGAACATATGGTCATCATCAGGTGTTTCATCCTTATATTTTGTTGATTCATCAGAGGTATACCCATCCAATACACTAGTGTCACTAGTCTCATTGATTAATTCTGATGAAGTTTCCTAGGCTACTGGTTGGTCTTCCTCTATGAACACATTCTTGTTGACGGGCAAAATTGACCGTCCGTCAACTGGGAGAGTGGATCCAGTCTGGGGTTGTCTA
>CBVK0100286564.1:0-22499 GCA_900067695.1 Picea abies
ACGAGATCGGTCTCGGCATTCCTGCTGAACCGCTCTTCCGATCTCACCTGTGAGTGACAAGAGCGACGAGTTTCTCTTCCTCCTAGGTCAGCTTCTTCACCAACAGCTACACAATCTTCTCAATAACAATGACACTACTTCCTGGTAGCATCTCATCAAATAGTGACAACAATTTAATGTTGCAATCCTCCCCTTGATCAACAAATCAATACACACATTTGCTCAAAAAAATATGTAGCTCATCAAACAGTGGCGGGGATTTGATGTTGCAATATGTCCCTTGATCAACAAATCAATACACACATTCGCTCAAAAAAATATTCACTTAGAAATCATATTATTCCTCTACTCTCCACATGATCCTAGGCACTCCCGTGAGGGAGTTACACCCAAACCTGAAGCTTTGATACCAACTTAACAAATGATATAGACATGATTACATATCTCTATTAGATTACTGAATACATTATACAATAAATTGGCTCATTATATAGAGCTTTATCAGATCTAACTTATTCTAATAATAACTATAGAGGTTAAGCAAATATCTCAACCACACACCAAACTAGGAAACTTGGTTGGAGAGAATCTTTCTCACAACCAACTATCTAACAACCTCCTTGACCTATTCTCTCAGGTCATCTAACTATAACTACCTGCTCAACAGGTCACTAACCCAATCATACAACAAGTATGAATTACATATTCTAACAGTAGTATCAATGGAATATTGACCTTTTGAAGCTTAAGAATAATGGTGAATTTCTATGCATTAACCTGAATTTATATCTAATTAATTTATGTGTTATCCATAATCCTGCCCTTATAGGTTTCCAATTTTTACGTCAAATGAAACTATTTAAACGATTTTTTGATCTCATGAAATACATGTCCACTTTCTGTACAAAATATCTATCAAATATTTTGGCAAGTACATCAAACCTTCTCGTATATAATAAATCTTTTTTCGATGACATGGTCCTGCCTTTGTTGTTGAAACTGGACTTGCTAATTTCTTGGGATTCTATATTATTATTTTTAGATGACATGGTCCTGCCTTTGTTGTTGAAACTAGACTTGCTAATTTCTCTGGATTCTATATTATTATAGAGGAAAAATCAGTTTGAAAAAATCTTTTCTATATTATTAGAGAGGAAAAATCAACCTTTTCTATGCCAAGAATGAAGTCTAAGTTTTAACAAAAGAGACAGGCGGTTCTCGACCCACTACCATCAATCGTGGCATAAACTAAGGGCACGGAGGTCACGACGACAAGGAAGGGATATGTTTGATGGTGTGACAGAGTAACACCACTTAAGATCGTTGTAGTTTTCTCCATATAGGATTCATTGAAATAAATTCGACTGCCTCCAACAAAACTCGTGAATGAGTGTAAAACTAAGAAGATTCAAAGGATATATATATATATATTCAAATGTATGTACATTCTTTAAAAATATAACCAGAAGCGTTTCCTGTCTTCTCGTATCCTCAGGTTTGAGGTAATGAAATGAAATAAAAAAGACTCGAGTAACAATTGTGTTACAATTTCAAATAATTGATCCAATACAATATATAAATATGATTCCATTTAACGATATTTTACGAAGGAGATCTAGCCTCCTGAAATACTAAACTGTCTATCAATACTTCTTTTTTTTAAACATATCTACCAATCCTACATCTACATAGGAAAATCCAAGAAGGAATCGTTCATCCCATAGCGCAAAGTAGTTTTTTTTGTTTTGTTCTTACAATGTAGATTCAATATGACTGCATATGAACTTGATATAATTTACATCTATCCAAAAGATGTACGCACAAATACATTGTTTATATATATAAGATTTGCAAGATTCATGAATTATATATAGTCTTGTGACATTTCGGATACCATAAGTCTCTAACATAAAAACAATCTCCTTGGATTTATACATTTTACAAATGCTCTACTATGTATCAATCAATTTCTATCACAACAAATTCAGTTAAGAAACTCTGGTACCACAACCGGATGAGATGAATATTTGAAGATGATTCCCAATCTAAGCCTTGCACAACTTCCAATCTTTTGCCTTCTAATCCAAGAACTTGACTGGTACCTCGTAGCCAATGCTAGGGGTACTCTTCTTCCCCCTTAGCCCCCCGAGCCACAAAGGGGTCACACACAAGAAACCATAAACAATAGCTCCAAACTTTCCTCACAAGGAAGAGCTTCCACTCTTTACATAAGCTTCGTATCCCAAATCTCACATGTAAAACACAACCGATACAATTTTGGCAGCACAATAGAGCTGAGAAAAGTGAGATCCATTTCCCTTCTTCTCCATTTCCTTTATAGAAAAATCCCCAACGACACATGTCCTCATTCACAAATAATTGAATTTTTAATTAATTTAATTAAGATTATTCACCCGCACACTTATCACACTCTCCCCAAGTTGCATAAGTAATTACCCTTTTTATTTTATTTAAAAAACCATTTTCCCTCACATTCCCCAATGTGTTCCTATTTTTTCTCTTAGCTGTCCATTTGTTCCCCAAATCCTTATTTAATGAGTGTCTCCTAACTAGATCTTAGTTGGAGTTGGATTAGTAGTCTTCTTCTAGTTAGACTTAGTGGTATTCTGACTCAAGATACTATTCTATGTGTACACCTATTCTCTCAAGTTTTAATTCCATTCTAATTTAAAAATCCTTTTTATCCATTTCATGCACACATGTGCATTTTATCCAACCTTTAAATTTTATTCACCTCTTTCCTAGAATTTCATTTTATCTCAATTCTTTTAATTTATTTAATATTTTTAATTAGTCCCTTAATTAAACTTAGACTTAGGCTTTGACTCTTGTTAGGCTTCTAAGTTTATAATTTACTGACTAATTAATTATTTTATTCTAACAAGGTCTAAACATTGCAATGTTTTCTAGGCCACCTAGATTTATTGACTCAAGTTTTAATTACACAATTTTCCCTTCAATATGCACCTCTGTTCTCCAAGGGTGCCACTCACCTTTGATTGTTTTTTGAATTCTGTCCGACCATTTGGAGTTGACACTCCATTCAGTCAACCTTGTGAGAGACTAAGGGATTCTAAGGAATAAATATTCTGCCTTATTGCGTGCCCCTTTGATTTCCTCGTGAGCAACTGTGTCAGTCTTTCCTCATGACATTGTGTACCTCTTGAACTAGGTAATCGTTAACTTACAGTTCATGTCACAGCGATAGTTCTAGTAGGTTGTGACAAGGACACTGCCACACCTCTCCCTCAGATGTCTGGTTCTTGTGTATGACCACTTTACTCCTTATGTGAGTCGGATTAGAAATCATCATCAAGCCTTCATCCACTGACAAAAACAATGTCAATAATCCATATACATAAATCATACTGTATTCAATCATATATCACATGTGCATAAAATGAAATACTCAAGAAAAATACAATCCACTCCTTGAATCAATCCGAAGTCCAAGGAAGTCCATTGATGCCATCAACATCCAGAACCTGTCATGTGTCCTGCACACTCAGGAGAACTTATCAATAATATCTGTCAATACATATACATATGAAAGTAGCAACAAATCACAATACATCATCATAATCATCATATATAACTCATAATTGAAACGAAATCATAATATACCATAACCGGATCACTTGCATGCAAGTGTCCTCAAAGAATACGTCAATGTATATGTGGTCAGTAAAACAGGATGTTACATAGGGATTTTATCTTTCTAAAATATGGGAAGGGTTGTGAGTAATTCCCTTTTTCCGACCTCTACCATAAGATTTTGATTGTCGTCAGGGTTTACAAATCTAGGAAAGAATATGGAAAGATAAATAATGACATTGATGGTGGATTTATAGTCCTTTTTAAAAAGAGTTTGAAAGTGATTGACCCCATATGAAGCAATATCAAAGAAATTTTCATCCTTGGAGCCATCGTCACTGGCTATTTTCCAAATTGAATTGATATTTTTTTTGTCTATACTTTGCAATGATGGAAGAATTTTTTATTGTCATCACTTGCCTCAAACCAAATTACCCTACTTTTTAGCCACCATTCCTTTTTTTTTTCGAAGAGAAAATTCCTTCTTTTATTTTCTAGTTTACTAGGATCATCCTTCATGTAAGCAAATATTAAGGAAGAAAAGGTGAAACGTGAACTACATAGAAGACAAGTTAACTGAGATTGGGTTGAAGTGACCAAAAATAACAAAACATATGGAGCGAAGTGAGAGAAACCAAGACGTTTCATGAGGATACCGAAGATGAAAGATCAGCAGGGAAGACGGATCATGGACAACTCAGCAAGCAGAAAAAGCCACCGTTAGATGCTTTGGAGCACCGTGCGAGAAGGAAGGAAAGAGAGGCTCACGAAGCCCTGAAAACGTAGTTCAAGTTGACCTAGGGTTTTAGACACCTAGGGTTTTGGTATATATGGTTTTTACACTTAGGTCTTGACCTAAGGATGTAGATGAGTAATTGTAATGTATAAATAAAGGTAAAGAGGACCTGGGTTGGGTTGGTACAAAGTTGTTACTATTGTGTGTTGAAGAGAGATCATTATGTGAGCGAGGGATGAGTGTGACAACCTTCTGGTATTGTAAGATATTCAATTGGGTGCAAAGATCGACCCTGTAGTTGGGTGCGCAGGGGAGGATGACAGAGAGAAGAGAGAAGTTCTGCTAGCTAAAAGCGTAGATACGAACTGTATGCTTTCATCTTAATATATTATAAAGCAAAGTTTTGTGGATGTAGCCCTAGGGAGAGGGTGAAACACGTATATCTTGGTGTTGTGTGTGATTGATGTTGTGTTATCTTGTTGATAGATATACTATTATTGCATTATTGTGTTATATCTGATAGATAGTTGTGCGAAGTAGATCTAAGCCAGTAATTGATATCTAGATGTTGTGTTGTTCTTGTGTTGGATCCACTTTGTATTCTCTTTGGTTGTAGACATCTGTGTCCTGCAACCCCCCCATAGCTACTTTGGGTGAGAGTGCATCTGCCTCACATGTGTTGTTGAAAGGGCCAATAGTTAGGGCTTGTTGGTGTGCTCTTGGAGCTGAACCCTGGGTCTGCCCCTGTTCCAACAAATGGTTCTATTGTCGGGACAAGAATCTTCTTGAGGGAATGTCAAGGTGGTTTCCATCGAAAATAAAGATTCATAAGTAGATAGAATATCAAGAAAAAGACTTCGCTGAAGCCCAGAACAAGAACCCTAATCTTAGTACAGAGGATTGGTTGGGAAGATATATCTTTACTCATACACACGAGATTTTCTTTGGAGTAATTCATCAAGAATTATATGAGTGGCTAGCTAGGTTAGCAAACACCCAATTTGAGATCATATCTAGACCACCTATGGCATGGACGTCGATGCTAATCAAGAAGATCAAGAGAGTTGATAACGCCGTGTCAAGATCCATAGATCACTGGTTTGATAACACCATTGGAGGGTACATCACCGAGCTTGTTGTTGACAGAGTAGAGTCATATAGCCAAGCCAAGAGGTATTTCTTTAAGGGACCCAGAGGAAAAGTTTTACACTTTTTGAGGTTGAAGGTCAAGATGCTATTGCATGAGAAGAACATCTTAAAGATACAGTAGTTGGTCAGATTGGAAAAGGCTAATGCTCAAGAACTTGGACAGATGTGCAGTGGGAGAGAATTCAGAGAAGTTCCTCTTGCGAATCTGTTTAAGCATAACTACGGGGATGAGGGTTTATATAGTGGAGAAGAGGCATATATGACAGACGAAGAGCATTTAGAATCCACTAGGGCAGAGGAAAGGAAAGTTGAAGAACCTTGCCGGGAAGAGCCAAAAACTTTAGGAACTGCGTCGATTGTTGAAGTAAGTACTATTAATCCTCCTATTGCTTCAACAACATTAATAAATCAGAGAAATCAGAGTCACTAGAGCGCTCAAAGAACTGTCACTAGCAGCCCACCACATACTCAATCAGGAAACCTAGGAAGATCTATGGAAGATGAGATGAGGTTACCCACCTTTAGAGGAGATGGATCTGAAGATCTTGATCAACACTGGTTTCTATGTGAAGCTGTGTGGAGTATTAAGAATATCATCGACAAAGCTATCAAATGAGCTCAGTTTAATACTACCCTAAGATATTGTGCACTAAGATGGTACATGAAATTTTTCCAAGGAGTTGCACCTAAATCGCTGAATGTCATTAAGAATGCGCTAATTGCTGAATTCAAGAAACCTAAGTTAGAGTTGCAGTGCACTACAAAACTAAAATAAATCAAGCAAAGAATAGTTGAACCTGTGTGGGAGTTTGATCAAAGATTTAATACCTTGACATGCCAGATTCTAGATGAGCAGAACAAGGAATGGTTCATTGCTACCCTCTTACTACGCATGAGATAAGAAAGATAGACCCCTTTCTGAATAAAGAAGTACACCAAGTCTCTAAAAAGAGAAGGACAAATAAGGAATTACACCTGAATGCTCAAATTGGAGAGTATGATATAGATTATGTGGTCCTCGACTTAGGGTCGGAGGTCAATGTCATGACGAAGAAGACCTGGGCACTAATGGGAAAACATAAGTTGATCTATTCCCCTATCAGGATTAGGATGGCTAATCAACAAGTTCTAAGCCCCTTTGGAATATTGGAACATGTCTCTGTGGACATCGATGGAGTAATGACGTGTGCAGACTTCGAGGTGATTGAGATAGTTGATGAAAGTTGTCCTTACCTTGTGTTGTTAGGAATTGACTAGGCTTTCAACAATTACACTATGGTTGATTTAAAGAAAATAAGAATGAAGTTTGAAGGAGATGGCCTTAGGGTCTTTGCACCTCTGGATCTTGATGGTGGTCAGAGATACACAAAACCCATCAGAGAAGAAGACCACAAATATGAACTAGAAAACATATACAAATTAACAACCAAATAGCAGGATTACATTAATGCTACGGCGGATGGGAACCTAAGCTACCGAAGTGACAATGCATGTTCATGAGATTCAAAAGAAGCACTAGAGAATTGACTTAAAAAAATGTATGAGGTATCTACAAGGAGATGTGCTATATTAACTAGACAAGTTCATTGGATCGGCACAATAGTAAGTAACTTGCCCACCTTTGATGGTCTAAATCATTTAGAAGCATTCTTGTTGAACTTTGAAGAAATTGTACCAAAACAACAAATATTGTTGGCAATGGATGAGGCCTTGAAAGCAACTCCACCAAGATGGGGACACACAAAAACAACATTACGGACTGGGTACAATGTCACACTTTGATGATAGTGTGGTTCTCAGAGAAAGTAGAAGGCTGTGAAGTTAGGTACAGAGGTCAAAGTTGTCTGAAGGACCATGTGTGGAGATGTGAGGAAGCCTAGAGCAACATTCATCAAGAGTAGTGGGTGCACAAATTCATCAACACACTGGACACAACCCCTATCAACTGGTATCTTCAAGCAGAACTGTGCCCCATCACTGTAGATTGGGAAGCTATGACCCAGAACTTTGTAACTACATTTTTGTTTGAAAGCCAATATCCTATAGTGGATCAAACATTACAGATTGTAAGACATAAATTATTTGAGGAGGCACCTAGCCTCCCTTTGGAACAAGAAGAGGACGAATGGACTACGCCTCTCTAGAAAATGCAAGGATATTACAATATCAATGACGACAAAGACGATGATCCTAGGAAGGTGAACATCGCCGAAACAGAAGGCCAAAAAGACATAGAAGGACTAGGAATTGAGCTACCTTTCATTGGTCAACCAATTAAAATCAAGAAATTCAATATTGGAACAGAGAAAACACCGAAGCTTGCAAATGTTGGAGATTATTGGGATGCTTCCACTATTGACAAGATCATAGAGTTATTGCATGAATATCAAGACTTGTTTCAAACCAAGTTCACTGATATGAAGGGAATTAAAGGGCCTATGGGAGAGATGAGGATCCCTTTGAAACTAGATGCAAGGCCAATCAAACACAGACCCTACAGATTGAACCCTAAATATAAGGAGAAAGTGAATATTGAGCTTGACAAAATGCTGGAAGAAAGAATCATAGAACATGTTGAAGAGTCAGAGTGGATTAGCCCTATGGTGGTACAAGACAAGAAGACATGAGAGATAAGGATCTGTGTAGATCTCAGGAAGTTGAATGATGCATGTTTTCATGACCCATTCCCTACACCATTTACTGACGAAGTGTTAGACAATGTAGGAGGACAGAAGGTATATTCTTTTACACATGGATTTTCAGGATACCATCAGATCCAGATTGCCAAGGAAGATCGCCATAAGACCACATTTTCAACAGAATGGGGATCCTACCAGTATAAAGTGATTATGTTTGGATTAATAATTCCCCAACAATCTTTTCCAGGGTGGTGGTCGAAGCGTTCAAGGAGTTTTTACATAAATTGCTAGAAGCATATTTTGATGATTGGACTATTTTTAGCTTATTACAAAATCATATTGAATGCTTAAGACTAATGTTGGATAAGTGCATGCAGTGTTATATTTCCTTAAACCTAAAGAAGTGCATCTTATTTTCACCCTTTGGAGTGTTGTTAGGTCATATTGTATGTAAGAACGAATTGCTGGTAGATCCATCTAAGATTTCCATTATAGTTGATCTTCCCCCTCCTACTTCAGTCAAATAGCTGCGCACTACACTGGGACACAATGGATACTAAAGGAAGTTCAATAAAGGATATGCACAGATCAAAACACCCATGGAGAATCATTTGAAGAAATCCTGTCAGTTTCATTGCATAGAAGAATGCCAACAGATCTTTGACACATTGAAACAAAAAATGGTTACTGTGCCTATCCTGGTTTTTCTAGATTGGAGCGAGGAATTTCACATGCATGTCGATGCATCCTCTATTGCATTAGGAGCAGTGTTAGCACAACTGGGAGCTGAAGACATTGACCACCTGTTATCCTTTTCTAGAAGGAAGCTATAAACAGTTGAGATTAATTACACCACCACTGAGAGAGAAGGGTTAGCCATGGTGTATGAACTACAAAAGTTTCGCCACTACTTGTTGGGAGGACACTTTAAAATGTTTATTGATCACTCCATGCTAAAATACCTAGTCAACAAGCCAGTGTTGGGGGGGATAATATGCAGATGGATTCTTCTATTTCAGGAATATGATTTCGAGATTGTAGCTAAGCCAGGGAGAATGAACAAAGGTCCTGATCACTTGTCAAGGTTGGAACATGGAGAAGAGCCTACTAGTTTGGAGGATACACTGTTGGATGCACAGTTTTTGGCCATTAGAAATATTGATGATCACTTTTTAGAGATAGTCCAGTTCCTGTCAACAGGAATGACACCTGGTGAATATACAATCACCCAGAAGAAAAAATTGGTAGTGCACACTGTAGACTTTTCACTTATACCTGGAAAACTATACAAGATGGGACCTGATGAGATATTGAGGAGGCATGTTATGGAGGCAGAGTGACCATTGATCCTCACAGAAGCTCATGAAGGCATAGCAGGAGGACACTACACAAGAAAAGAAACAATGCAGAAGATCCTTAGAGATGGAATTTGGTGGCCTACCTTACACAGAGATGCTAAGGACTATTATAGAGCCTGTGATGTATGCCAAAGAGTTGGGAAACCATCCAGAAGATATGAAATTCCTTTAGCACCACAGCTGACCATACACGAATTTGAGAAATGGGCTATTGATTTTGTGGAACCTATAAACCCACCAAGAAAGCACACAGGAGCAAGGTACATAGTCACTCCAACAAAGTACTTGACCAGATGGGTTGAAGCAAGAGAAATTAAGGACTGTAGTGAAACTACATCTGTGCACTTCATATTTTATGACGTCATAACCAGTTTTGGATCCCCAAAGATCCTTATGAGCGATCAAGGCACACATTTCATCAATAAGACCGTTGAAGCCTTGACTGAGGAATTTGCAGTCCATCATCATAAGAGCACACCCTACCATCCAAAAGTGAATGGGACAGTTGAAGCATTCAACAAGAACTTGGAGACAACGCTGATGAAGATTTGTAGTGTGAATAGGGATGACTGGGATTTAAGAGTACCAGCAGTACTATGGGCCTATAGAACCACTTGCAAGAAGCTGACCATGCAGACTCCCTTTAAGTTGGTTTATTGTCTCGAAGCAGTTGTCCCGATGGAATATTTGGTCCCAAGCTTAAGAATTATTGCCTTTAAAGATATGGATGACACTGGCACTGTTCAAGAGAGGCTCACATAGTTGGTCGAACTAGAAGAAGACAAATTTATTGTAGGATTTCATCAGGAGGTACATAAGGAAAAAGAAAAGGCCTACCATGACAGATAGATCAAGAAGAAGGCATTTAAGCAAGGCGATTTGGTATTGGTATATGACAGTAAGTTCATGAAACATACAGAAAATTTTAGAACACATTGGCTTGGGCCATGTGAGGTTGTCTATGTCAAGGAAGGAGGAGCTGCATAGCTGAAGACTTTAAATGGAGAATGGAAGGAAGGTTTGGTGAATGAGAGCCAGTTGAAACTATACTATGACAACCAACTGCTTTGTAACTCTTAGTAAAAGCATGAGGAAAAGGGTCCATGTACCAGGTGCAGTTGAAACTGGGTACCAGACACAGAAAAGGCAGTCTGCACAAGGAAGGGAGTGATACAGCTGAAAGCATGGGCTGCCCTATGCAGCCTGAAGTCGAAGTAAAACAGAAAGTTCATATCTGAAGTGCCTCAGGACGAGTCACAGGTGAGTGTTGGGGGCATGTTGGCCCTTGGGTATGGAAGTAAGAGAAGATTAAGGCAGAAAAGGAAAAACACGAACTGCGCAAAAAACAAGTTGATTGAGATTGGTTCGAAGTGACCAAAAGAGTAGAAAAGATGGAGCGAAGTGACATAAACCAAGCCTTTGAATGAGGAGACCAAATATGGCATATCAGTAAGGAATACGGATCATGGATAAATCAACAAGCGAAAAAATCCACCGTTAGATGCTTTGGAGCACCATGCGAGAAGGAAAGAAAGACAGGCTCGCGAAGCCCTAAAAATGCGGGTCAAGTTGACCTAGGGTTTTAGACACCTAGGGTTTTGGTATCTAGGGTTTTGACACTTATGTCTCGACCTAAGGATGTCAGTGAGTGATTGTAATGTATAAATAAAGGTCAAGAGGACCTGGGTTGGGTTGGTACGAAGTTGTTGTTACTATTGTGTGTTGAAGAGAGATCATTGTGTGAGCGAGGGATTAGTGTTGTGTGAGAGAGAAGTGTTGAGTGTGAGAGTCTTATGGTATTGTAAGATCTTCAACTAGGTGTGAAGATCGACCTTGTAGCTGGGTGCGCAAGGGAGGAGGCCAGAGAGAAGAGAGAAGATCTGCTAGCTAAGAGCATAGATAAGAAATGTATGCTTTCCTCTTAATATATTATAAAGCACAATTCTATGGACATAGCCCTAGGGAGAGGGTGAACCACGTATATATTGGTGTTGTGTGTGATTGATGTTGTGTTCTATTGTTGATATATTTACTGTTATTGCATTATTTTGTTAGATTTGACAGATAGTTGTGCAAAGTAGATCTAATCCAGTAATTGATATCTAGATGTTGTGTTGTTCTTTTGTTGGATCCATTTTGTATTCCCTTTGGTTGTAGACATCTGTTTCCTACAACCCCCCATAGCTACTTTGGGTGAGTCTACATCTGCCTCACAGGTGTTTTCGAAAGGGCCAGTAGTTAGGTCTTGTTGGTGCACTCTTGGAGCTGAACCTTGGGTCTGCCCCTGTGCCAACACTTTCCCAGTTGAGGAAACATGAGAAATAATGCACCAAATTTGGGAAATAGTCACATTGAATAAAAAGTAGATATAAAAATATCAAAACCTTGTGATGTTACAACACCCTCCGAAGTTGCAACACCGAGACAACAGATCATTGATTGCATCATTGATGGATGTGACCCAATGTAATCCAATCCTGTGTAAGAGAAATCATACGATTCGTTCACCTCACCACCTCCATAGAATGTCACATCTACACAAAAATTATTCTATGTTAGGTGACATTAAATCCATTTTAATTCCTTCTATATTTGTTGAAAGGCCATTACAAGTTGATGAACTATGATCTTTCCCTTATTCATCCATGACCAAAAAGTTGCAGACCCCTTTGTGCGACCAAACCAATCTAGTTGTCGATTAGTACTATGGAATTATATTGGGAAATCACATGTATATCTATTATCCACCACGAACCAAATGGAGTCCTACTAAGAGATGAAAACAATATATGAAGAATCTTTCAGGTTGTAGGCTAGGCAGTTTATGTTGAAAAATTTGTGTTCAACAAAGATATTTCTCTAGAATTTGCACCGAGTCTATAGGTTAACAAGGCTCAAATTCAAGTAATATTAGTAATAGTGTAAGAGGAAATAATAGTCGTAGTAACAAGGCTACCACAGGAAGGGGAACAATGGTTTTCCTAGAAGACCACACCACCAAAAGTAAAATATAATTTCATGCAGGCAGGCAAAGAATTGGCAAAGAAATCAAATGGGTTTAACAAAAATTCCCTACCTTTTCCTTAGGAAAAGTTCACCTACTATGTCCATAAATACCTCACATGTGAAGGAATCCATGGTACCATCTATTGGTATCACTTAAATATCGTGAATGACCTTCAACTTTAGAGGTTGGTCAAACTCACTTTGTTTCTCTGGAAAATTGTACAATTGATGGCTCAAGACATCCAAAGGGATAAGAGACAAAATGAATTCCTTTCTCACCATAGGTCATTAATATCATCATGTTTCATGCACTATATAGAGAATAACACACATGGGAATACCTAGTGGGTACTCCCCCACCAATTACAAAAACAGAAGAAACTGCAACACCAGATGCAACACCAACTACAACACTATAGGATTCAACACAAAGGGTTGTAGCACAAGACGCTACAACATAAGAGGCTACAATAAAGGAGGTTGCAACAAGGTAAGATGCAACACAAGAGGATATAATACCTATATGGGGTATAGGAATAAATTCAGATGAGGTAGAACAACTCCAAGAAACCTCCCACAATGGAAATGCCAAAATTATTGGCAGTACAACCCCAATAAGAAGAGTGTGAAAAACGAGGAAAATAGGAGCCACATGAATGCCTAATGTGACCATCCTAATGAATAAAAGAACATGATTTTACACTAGAGTGGAAACCCCTATTACAACAAAAGAACTAATAGGGGAAATTGAGTGAATGGAAGAATAAAGAGCCCCTACTACAACACAAGAATGAATAGGGTAAATTGATCCAATGGAAGAAGAAGGATCCCATAATGAAACAATAGAGCCAATAGGATGAATTGAGCCAATAAAAGGATTAAAAACCCCTATTACAACATAATAACCAAAAGGAAAGACAAGCAAAGAAGGACTCCTTGTTGCAACACAAGAACCGACAAGAGAAACAGGAAAAGAAGAAAACCTAGCTGCAACTTAGGAACTAACAGGAGAAACAGGTGAAGAGGAAACCTCTGGTGAAACACAATAACCAACAAGGGAAATTGATCCAATTGAATAATAAGGATCCCCTTTTGCAACAAAACAACCATTAAGGGAAGTTGATCCAATGAGAAGGAGCCGATGTTGCAACATAAGAACTAGCTGAAAGAATTGAGACAATAAAGGGATAAAGATCCCATACTACAATAGAAGAACCAACATGAGAGACAAGAAAAGAAATTCCCCTTGTATAAACAAAAGAAACAATAGGAGAAACATGAAAATAAGGAAACGTTGTTGCAACACAAGAACCAAAGTGAAAAATAGGTGAAGAGGAAACCTCTGATGCAACATAGGAACATGAAAGATATGTGAAGAAGAGGCATGTTGTAACACCTAAAATGGAAGAGAAAATAACCTCCATGAATGGGAAAAAGAAACCCATTACAGGTAACATCTACTTACTACCACTGTACTTTGTCATTATGCACCAAAACCTTGAGTTAAAATGGATTAATTGGAAATTATGAAAGAGAGTGAAGAGATTAAGAGCCAAATTACAAGAGGGAGAAACATGCCTTGACCACCTTGCTCAGGTGGCTGAATTTTCTCAATAGACCTATAGTAAACATGGGGGTGGAGGAGAGGGAACTAATGAACCAATTTTTAGAGAAGAAGAAATTGAAAAAACAACAATACCTCAAGATGTTGAAACTCAAATTGAAGGGGCCCTCACTGAGTATAGAGGGGATAAAAAAAAAAAAGTCACTCATGTTGAATAGAAAGAAGGTGAATGTCACACGGAGGTAAAAAAATGGATGAGGAAACTCGAATAGATGATGCAAGACCCCCTATGCAGAGTGTTGGAGTTCAAACACTCATTGATAATGATTACTAGCTAAGGGCTCAGCTAGCCAAATGGAATATTTTAGTTGAGGCTTATGAAGAAGAAACAATGACCTTAGATGATCTAGGTGGATCTGGATGGCCATCCACCTTTTGCATTGAATCAATGTTTTAGAGCCTATGGTTTTGATAAACCATGATATTCACCCTTTTGATGGGGAATGTAATGTAATGCTATCTCCATTTGTTAATTACAACCATCATGTAATGATTTCCTATTTGTAAGGTATCAGATGTAATGTAATATGCGGAAACATAAATATTCTAAAAAATGCCAATGGAACAATAAAATATTGAGAATATCAATACCATCAATAATTCCTTTATTGAAAGAAATCAATGTTCACTTGTCTCTTCAAGGGGGAAACCTCCAACAGAGTAGATCTCTATTACAATAAATCTCAAGACAATGATTTTTCATGCCTCCTACTCTTATTTATACTAATTCTATCTTCTAAAGAACATTATAGAGGGATATATTTATATAAGAAGAAACTTCTATTAGATCTTCTTGCATTGACTTGTTCACATTTATTAAATAGGCCTTATTAACTAATTTCTTCCTTTATTAAATGGAAAATATATTATTCTATCTACTTGAGTATTTAGGGAGGTTAGGTCCCTAACATGCCATTCCCCTTGAAAAATATCCTTGTACTCATTTCTTAAGATGAGGAAATTGTTGTTGAATGGTAGTTGGCTCCCAGGTGGCATATTCTGGTGAAGTATTCTTCCATTGAAGTAACACTTCATAGATGGTGCACTGATGAAGATGATGCTCACGTTGGTCCAATACAACATGTGGCTACAAGCAAATGGAACCTTCTTCATCCAATTCTGGTAGACTGGTATGGGTGTGGCACTTGGTGCCAATCACTTTCTTTAGGAACAAGACATGAAAAACAGGATGTAGCTTGGAGTGACTGGGAAAATCTAACTGATAAGCCACTGGCCCCACACGTTTGAGAATAGTATAAGGACCATAAAATTTGGGGGAAAGTTTCTGACATCACTGAGATTTTAGTGAAGTCTTCTTTTATGGTTGTAGATGGAGAAACACCTGGTCCCCTTCAACAAATTGATGTTCAAAATGACCCTAATCTTCCTCTTGCTTCATGTGGTTCTGATCCATGACCAAATATTTTTTGAGAATACGAAGAATGGTCATGCGAACTGTTAGATTTCGTTCAACCTCCTGAACCTTGGAGACACCCAACATGTATGGGAGAACCGATGGTGGAATATATCCATAGACTTCTTAAAAGTGAGTCATGTGAGTGACAATATGGTAAGAGTTGTTGTACCACCATTTATCTAGGGGTAACCATTGAACCCATTTATTTTGTGTATCAGATGAAAAACACCTCAAATATGTTTCCAAAAACTTGTTGACCAATTTTTTTTGGTCATTAGTATGGGGATGATAGGATGTTCTTAGATGCAATTGGGTTCCCTGGAGCTTGAATAATTCTATCCATAAATTGTTGGTAAAAGTTGGATAATGGTCTGAAACAATAGAATGAGGCATGCCATGGAGTGTGAAGATATTATCCATAAAAAATTGAGCCACTATGGATGTTGTGAATGGGTGTTTAAGAGCACATAAATGAGTATATTTGGAAATATGATCCACTACCACCATTATGACTGACTTATTTCCCGATTTAGGTAATCCAACAATGAAATACATAGAAATACCCATCCAAATAGTAGGTGGAATCAGAAGTGGTTGGAGTGTGCCAAGAGTTTTGACAGTCTCTCCCTTATTGAATTGTCATGTATGACATTTGGCCACAAAGGTGTGGATTTCATGTTTCATACCATCCCATAAGAAAGAACGTTTGAACCATTCATAATTTTTGGTAAAACCTGAATTCCCACCTATAGGTGAAACATGAAACTCAAAGAGAACCATGGATTTAAGGGACGATTGTTTCCTTAAATACACGTGACCTTTATAGCGAAACTCTTCATTGTTCCAAGAATACTTTGGAGCAGCTTGGGGATCATGTTGCAGTTTTTAGATTAGGATGGACATTTTGGGGTCTTGAAACCATTCCTAGCAAACAAACTGAATCCAATCAGTGAAAATGAATGAGAGGGAAAAGAGGGACCCTTCTTCTTCATATTTCCTAGAAAGAGCATAAAGCACCACATTTTCTTTTCCCTTTTTGTAAATTATCTCATAATCATATCCAAACAACTTGGTCACCCATTTTTCTTCCTTCAGGGATGAAATTTTTTGTTCTAAGAAGTACTTTAGGCTTTGATGGTCCTTTTTAATTTGGAGGAATTTTTCCAATAGATAAGGGTGACATAGATCCATTGCATGAAAAATATCCAACATTTCCTTTTCATAGATCGATTGGCCCAAATGTCACTCTAACAACTATTTTCTGGTGAAATCCAAAGGTCATACATATTGCATGAGGACTGCCCCAATTACTCTCCCTAATGAATCACATTCCAGAACAACGGTCTTGGTGAAGTCAAGAAGGTCCAGTACAAGAGTAGTGCACATAGATTGTTTCAAGGCTTATATGGATTAGTCAGCTGCTGGAGTCCAAATGAAAGAATTATTTTTAAGGAGAGTTATTAGGGGATCCACAATTTTTCCATAATTATGAACACGATTGTGATAATATCCCATTAAACCTAGGAAACTATGTAGAATTTTAGGAGTTTTAGGGAGAGCAAAATTTTGCATAGCTTCAATTTTATTAGGATCCACCCTTACACCATCCTTTTCCAAAAATATGACCCAGGTACTCAACTTCAGTGATACCAAAAGGACATTTATACTATTTGAGGAAATTTTGTGCTTGGAGAGGAGATGGAGAACTTGATCCACATGGGTGATATGGGATTTCCATGTTTTACTGTAGATGAGTGTTGGCACAGGGGCAGACATAGGGTTCAATGCTACACCAGTGCACCAAAAAAACCCTAACTACTGACCCTTTCAGAAACACCTGAGAAGCAGATGAAGTCTCACTCGAGATAGAGGCAGGGGTGATTGCAGGACTCAGGTGTATGCAACCTTAGTTGGGACACAGATACTTGATTGTAATACTTAACAGAGAAATTAGGACTGATAGTTCATCAATATTTAACCACTATCTACTGTGCAGATGAAACAAAGCATCGCATCATTCACTTAGATCAGATGTATCTAAGAACTTATCATAAAGAGGTAGATTAAATCTAATAGATTCAAGCACTAAGCATATTCACATAGGTCAAATCTACATTCATATACATCATTAGCACAAAGCATAAACACATCTATCTATCTATATCAAAGAAATTAGAAAATAAAGGCATAAACACATCAACACATGGAACAAAGCACAATAACATAGTATTTACGTGGTTCACCCCCACCTTGGGGCTATGCCCACCAACTCTTCTTATTTATTATCTTTTTCAAGCTTCTTACAGGGACATAGCATCAAAATCCTGCTCTGCAGAAGACAGGAGATTTACGCGCACCCCACTAGATCCTCCTTCCTTGAGCTAGGGTACAACACCAAGCCTTCTACAATTACTTGCACGTAACTCTGCAAGTCCCACACAGTATGCACAAGCATCTACAATCTGTACTTATAACTTAGCCCAATACACATAGATATGTATATCACTCTTACATTGCCTAGATATATATTTATACATTACAAAATAGGCATAAACATGGGTAAACCCATGGGCCAACATTCCATACCAATTACATAATCCCAAATCCCAAAAAGGACCCAAAAAGGGGTTGAGATCCCGCGATATCTGCTTCATCTTGCACCCCATATTCGACAGGTTATCAAAGTCCAAAATAGGTCAAACTTGACCAAGGATCTCCCAAAACTTGGTCAAGGGCCAACATGCCCCCAACACTCATCCGTGACTCATCCCAAGTCACTTTGATCTGGGTATTTCTGCTTCAAAATCCTTGAGCATGGCTTGATATTCTTGGACTTGTTGTTGTGACACAGCCTCCTGTTCAGCGAACTCTTGGATGACTATGTCATTGACAGGTCCTTCTAGGCACTGTTGAGCTGCAGCGACAACCTGTTCCATTTCTACTCCTCGGCCTTCGACCTCTATGAATAATTGGTAGGAATTATGTTATACAGGTTGGACACTCTGAGTTACTTCCATAACTTTTCTCTAGATAGTGTGGATCTATTGTTGGTTGGTGCATTTCTCTCGAGAGTGCTTCATTCTTTCCACAACTGACAGGGGATTTAGCTGCGCCTGTATATTTTCGGCTTGATATTTCACCTCTTGGATCTACGACTCCAGTGCATTCATTTCTATATTCTCAGTGAGTTGCTCGTAGGTCTGGGCATTATGATTGGTGATTTTCTTGCATTCCATAGCAAGGGATTTTATTTGCTCAACTGCGCTTCGAGCAGTTGCTTCTCTTTGATCCCTTACATCCTATGGAGTCTTGGGCACTGCGCGAAGCTCTAAGTCTGTTATGCATTGTTGTAGCTGCTGGATAGCTTCTGTGAGATTCTCTACTTACTGTGTGACTCTGTCCTCTACCTTTATTTCTACGTCTATCATGGAGTGAAGTGTTGTATTGACCACTTCTTTCACTTTGAGTTTCTCTGTGAGCAACTATTCTTTTCCTTGCTACATCTATGCTTTTTCTTCATCAAACTTTGCTTAGAGAGAAATCTTTTCCTATTTTGCAGTTCGGCCCTGATATACAAGTACTCCTTGCACTTGCGTCAAAGCCTGGGTGGATTGTTCTATTTCCTCTTATGCTCGGCGAAGGCGAGCTTCGACTATATCATCTAGACGGTGGAGTTGGGCTAACTCATCTCCAAACTCTGGTTGTCTCGATGGCAGGGGCGCAGTGGAGACTACGCGACTAGACTGAAGGGCCTGCTATACCCCTCATAGTTTGACTTCAATCCTATCATACATTTCTTCCTGCTTGGCCACTTGTTTTTCTTCTATTTTCAGTAAATCATCATTTAGGGATGCTATGATGAAGTCAAAATCGTCGGAGGTGAGGGTAGTCTGCATATTGGTCATGGTGGCTTTTGACTTCTTTCGGGAAGAAGGTTTCGGGGGGGAAACCTTCTTCTTCTTCAATGGTTCCACCTCGTCTCTAGATGGTGTTACTTCATTGGGCCTCTTTTAAGCTTCTGCTTCATCACCACCCCCTCAATCAGGTGACATGGAAGTAGTCTTCCCTAAGGTGTTTCTTAGGTTTTGAACCTCTTCATTCTGCTTCGTTTTGCTAGGTCTAGGTGTGTTTTGTTCTTTATGCACGGTCTCCATGCCATCGGGGTTGGACATCTCTACAGGGTTGGCGGGGATAAGGAGGTCAATGAACCATTCCTTAGTGATTTCCTCAAGGTCTTCTTTTGTAACCTTATAATATGTCTGGAGTTTCTCTTTATGTTCATCTACTTGCATTGTAATGTAGGTGAAGTGTCTATCTGCGTTGAACTTCATCAGGGGTCAGAACCTCTATAAGGTGTTTAGAGTCATGTGAGGCTTAGCTTCAATGGCTCTCTTTAGCTGGAGGTAGTATGTATGAAACACAACATTTTATTGCCATTGTTTGTTCATATCAGTTGAATACCACAGGGTAGCGAACTTTGTGACAAATAGTTCGAACAAATCTATGTCTGGGAAGGTCGCTCCTTCTGGCATATCCCAGGAAACAAATGCAATGAGGACCAGGAGCCATATGAAATGAAATTCATAACCCTAATCCCTTGCTTCTCGGAAATCTAGTTCCAATTTGTTAACTAGGTACTTCACCTAGTTCATTTGTAGGCCTTCCGTGCACTTCCCTATGAGGTCAACAACAAATCCGGTGACCTGCGTAGGTCGGTTATTTATTACTAACCTTCCAGCTATTATTTGACATGCGAGGTGTACTGTGCCACTCTGGATGGAAGCTACCTTGTAGCCTCTTTTTCCCTTCTCGACATCACCATAGGTGTCCTTGATCTTTTGTGCTAGTGTGCGATCTGTGGATTTTCCTAGATAAAAGTCCTGCGGGTGAGGTCCTTGCATACTTAGGCCTGTTATCATGTGGATCAATGTTGGGTCAACTATAATGTGGCAGTCTATCCATAAGTATCCACCATTGTAACACGACAATAGCATATTGACACAGGCATTGACTTCCTGGTGTCTTCCGAAGTGTGGGATATTCATGACATTCAACAGGGTGGACTGCGCGAGGTTCATTGTCCATGATTGGGGGATGATCTTTGAATTTTTCCCTTTAGTTCTGGTTAGGTACTTGTATGGGGTGAGAATACCATAGAACTTGTGATATCCAAGGTTGAATTTGTTTAACTTTAGTGCTGCGATATTATCCTGGTGTTTTCAAACTGTATGTATCCCCTTAAGGAGGTACATAGTAACTATGGTGTACTCAAAATTGTGTGGTACACTATCACGATTCACCGTGCCAGCCATAGGAGGAATGTAATCAGGAAATATGGTTGGAATTAGTTTTTCATTTGTGAGGTCGTATTTGTGAGGTCAATGGAGAGGCTTGCACCATTCTCGTCGATGAAGCTTGTACACCTGCAGACATCGACATGACTCTTTCAGTCATGAGGTCGATCAAAAATTCTTCAACAAATTTCTTTGCAGTGTTGAAATCATCTGACATACACGCTCAGGGTTAGAAATCTCGGGTCCCAAGAGTAACTTAGACACTGCAATAGGATAGAGGGCAATGGCACAATTATCACTGTGTAAAATCAATGAGTCCATGGGCTCAGATTCATGGTTAGCAAAAGTGTTCTTGGTGCATGGCGCGACGAGATAAATAGATAACTTGGTAATGGATCTCTTGCAATGGGCAAGAAGCCTTCATTAACTCTATTTTGTCTGTTACGACGTAGTCCAATGGTCTGGTGGTGAACCATAAATGCCTTTATGCCCGTTCGGTGGGTTGGCCAAACAGTTATATTTCTTCTCCATGGTGAAGTGCCATGTGATGTTGTTCTGATATTCTGATGAATCTCCAATTTTGCAAATTTTCCTTCTGCGAAGTTCCCTCTGGAACCTTCTACAACTTGTCGATCTTATCTCTCTTCTTACTTATCTTCCTACCCTTCTTCCCAGTGAACTTCATCTCGATATGCCTTTTTTCATTCTTATTCTTATCTTCTTTTGGCATAGTTACTTCACGCTGTTGAGATTCTTTCCTAAGATTTGAGGGTGATCCTTCTTCTTTATCTGGAATAGGTACTTCAATCTTTTGTGGGTCCTCTAATGTTCTTGAAACGTCGACATCCAAGTCTCTGGTGTTAAATAGCTTCGATCTGTTCTTTCGTTCTTCAATCAAGTGTGCGATCCTTCTAGTCATGAAATATTTTAACTCTTGCTTCTTTTGCTCTAAAACTTCTTCTTCCTTCCTTCTGGCCCTATCTCTTTCAATCTAAGGCTTTCCTAGTAACATAGCAATTGGTGCGCTATTCTCAATAAACTTAAAAATCTCGAAATCCTCCTATGTTGAATTTCCATTAGCGTTCATAGGTATCTAGGTGAGATTTCTACATAAGTTTATCAGTTTTCCTCTGAATAATCCTATTCCTCCCAGTGAAGGAATCATAGCAGGCTTTCCTAGAATTTCCCAAGTTCTTTCTGTCATAATATTCACTTGTGTTTCTTCATCCAGAACATAGTCGATGGTGAAGTTTCCTATTCTTGCTTCACTGCATTCTTTTTCTTTGAATATCACATGTCGGTGGTCATTCAGTGTTTCTTTCATCTATAGAAATACATTCTTTGATTCTTTCTGGGGTCCTACCATAATCTTAGTTTATGGATCTGCCTTAGGGTTTTCTTGTCTCATATTCATTCCTTCAAGCTTAGCAATCATTCTAGGGAAATCCAATACTTCATGGTCCATATCTTTGCAACAAAGACAACTAGATCCTCTGCCAGGGAATTCCTTAGCAAGATGTCCCAGTCTTCTGCAACTGTAACAGAGAGTTAATCCTCTTTTTCTTTTAAATGATCCCCAACTCTTCCTGTACTGCGCGCTAGGATCATAGTAGCTAACCTGCAAAAAATTCTTTCTAGGATCCTGCATCCATTTGTTAGTC
>CBVK0100286565.1:0-22499 GCA_900067695.1 Picea abies
TGCATTTTATGTAAAGGTAATCATTACTCTCACCTTTGTCCTCGCTTGGATGAGGCTTCTTCTCTTTTGGAAAAACTTCAACTTCCAAAAGGTTATCGTAAGCTTTCCTCCAACCCATCATTGGTTGATGAACTAGTCAATCCGGTTCCATCACCGGTCAGTCCGGTTGATCAGGTGGTCAATCTAGTTTCCTCCTCGATTGAACCACAAGCCCAAGTAGCTGATCCAATTCTGTCATCGATCAGCCCCGCTCTTCATCAAGAGAGTGACACCAAAGTAGTCGATTCATCTCCATTCGTCGACCCCATTCTTCCATTGGAGAATGAAACTCAAGCGGTCAATCCAGTTTTGCCATCGGTTGATCCCATTCCTCCATTGAGGAATGTCAAAGTGACTGATCCAGTTCCTTCCTCTGTCAGTCCCACTCTTCCTCTAAAGAGTGCCAAAGTGGTCTATCCAAGTCCACCATTGGTTGGTCCGATCCAATCATCGGTCGATCCTACTCTCCTTCTAGAGAGTAAACCCGATACTGCCCATGTTTTTCTTGTTAATACAGACTCTACCATGCCTGGGGGCATTCCTCCTCCTCCTGTGGAACCCCCTCCAAGTAATGAAGCCATCCTTTTTGATTGGGGTGCGCTAAATGGACCTCGTCTTCCCGCTCACGTTCCTTTCCAAATTACAGTTCAGGTTCTTGGTCAGGACATTCCTCAAACGCTGATAGATGAAGGTGTGTCCATTAGTATTTTGTCTTATGTTGCTTGGTACGCTTTGGGTTGTCCACAGCTTGCACCGGTTACACATAGTCTGTTAGATTTTAATAGAGGAACTAGTCAACCTTTAGGGATCCTTCCTCAGTTTTTTGTAACTTTGGGAGGGAAAACTGTCTTTATCGATGTCATGGTAGTCCGAGACCCCCTGGATTTCTCTTTACTCCTTGGGCGGGATTATGTCTATGCCATGAAAGCTATTGTATCCACTCTTTTCTGTGTGATATCTTTCCCTCACGATGGAAAAATTGTGACCATTGATCAACTTTCATGCATTGGCCCTGACTGGGTTACCTCCCTAAGTGGTTCTTATATGTCGACAGTATCACCCTCGCCACATGTCAATTATGTGGCGTTGTCTCCGATGACCTCAACTTTCGACGATTTGGATTCGGTAGTTGACATGGTGATCTCTTCGGTAGGGTTATTGGAGCCTGATCTCCTTACCCCTGTCACGTCCCTTGACATGGTATCCTTCCAGAGTGATTCTCTTCCATCCAGCGAAGATCTCTTGGAAGCCATGACCGAGATTTGTCCCTTGACATGGTATCCTTCCAGAGCATTATCCTCTTGGAAGCCATGATCGAGCAATCACGAGCATAGTTTCTTTTCTCTGTGGCAAGCTCGTTAAAAAATGAAATAGAGGCCACTAGCTTTCATGCTGGGGGCATGTCACGAGCATAGTTTTCCTCTCTGTAGCAAGCTTGTTAAAAAATGAAACAGTAATCTGGGGATCGAACCCGGAACCTCGAGCATAGTTCTTTTCTGTGTCAAGCTCATTAAAAAATGAAACAATCACCTCTCCCTTCAAGTTGAGTCTTTCGCCAGATCTCGTAGATGTCGAGTCAAGTCTTTCGTTAAGTCTCGTTTTTGAACCTTCATTTCATCCACCTGTATCCTTTTTCTCCATCTAGCACAGAAATTGGTGACAACCTCAAAGTCGGTGAATGAATTGAAGCTTGGGGGGCATGTCTCCAGCCTTTGATGATCATTCTGGAGTCAAGCCACCAGCTTTCAAGCTGGGGGCATACCGAGCTTAGTTTTTGTTCTTTCTCGTGCTCGTAAAAACATGAGAATGCAACCAAGTAAAGTTTTATCTCTTTTTCGGACCCGTATGGATACGAACACACGAAAAAGGAACCCCCCTGGAGTCTCCTTTAAACCCTTTTCAGACTCTCTAAATATGAAAAGATTGTCGAGTGACCTTGCTTCCTTTCACGCTCGTTAAAAGGTTAGAAAGGGCGTCTTTCGAGCGATAGTTTAACCCTTTTTCGGTCTCGATCGACTACTGTACGAAAAAGGAACTGAGAGAGTTCTCTTTTAAGCGTTTTTCCAAACTCTATAATCCCGAAAAACCTTCGAGTTTTTTGTCTTTGGACTCGTTAAATCACACATCGACAGACCCATATGGGACTGAACCCTTACTTCTTCCAGTTCGTTAAACAAAGGAAGAGGAACTTACCAAAGGTAAGTTATATCGAGCATGTGTTATCCTCCTCGAGCTCATTAAATTAAAAAGAGGTACTCATCTATCTGGATGGGGGAAAAATTGAAAGAAACAAGCCAAGCAGTCTTTTGAGAACACCATCTAGCACTTCTTAGAGTCGCCCTTGAACACGGAACTTTTCCATTTGCCTATATCATAATCCGCTAAACCTCTGCACTGAGCCAATCTTTGAGTTTCCTTTCACTCCCTTGGGTCACCCAACGCAAGTCGCAGTGTCCATTATACGATTTTGGTCCATGTCATGTTTTGTTGTAGTGCCTCAGTGTTCAAGGGAAGTATCCGCCTAGAGAGTCAGCCATCCCTAATATCTTGCCTCAAAACCTGTGTCAGTCCATGCACTTTTGATCTGCCAATTACATCTCTATGTCTGTTTCGTGTCGTTGATGGGGGATACATCAAGGCCCTCCCTCGATGAGTCTATCCCTGTCGACTCCAACACATTATCCAGGAATTAGACTTAGAAACCAGTTAGTACTTTGGGACCTGCATGCCTCAATGGCAGGCCTCCTCACATTCGACAGTAGGTTTACATCATTGACCCCTGATCGAATGATTCCACGAGTGTTCGACCTCAGCTCATCTATTCACATTCGTTGGAATGTACTAGGGTACCTTGGGAATCATCGACATTAATGGTGATCTCCCTCGCACTTGTTAACGGTTCACCTCATTGATCGATAATCAAGTGGTTTCTGCCATGTTTGACGTCAAGACATCCATTCACATGGTCAGATTCGTACCATATTGGGATTGGTATGAAGACCCTGGGTTGAGCCATCACTTTGATATATGCTTCGCCTAGGTTGCGAAGGAGTTCTATTGGACAATGTCACATACACTGTTACATAGATCCACTTTGTATTGGTCGTGGCTATGTCTTACCATCTCGTAGATCCACTGTGTATTATTCATGGCTACGATCAGTTTGAGTCACTACAGTATAGATCCACATTGTATCTTTGGTGGCTATACCCCTATTTGTCAATAAAATTATGGATCCACAGTGTATTTTATGGCGGCCATACCTCATGAGTCTCGATCTCCCAAGCATAGGTATGCCTGCCTTGGGTTTTGAAATATGTCATGATATTGGTTGGATGTTTGTGCGCAGCTTCCGTCAGGTTCTCCAAGTCTAAACCCTTGCTTGAATGTCTACAAAGCATTTCAGTTATCAGTTCCTATCTTCTAACTTCATACTTTGGGGGGCAATCTGTTACACATCAAAATTACTCACTTTGATAGTGTCACAAGTGTCGTCATTACAAAGGTTGCAAGTGTCGCATTTTGCTCACAAGGTCGCAAGTGTCGTATGTTGCTCACAAGCGTCGTAAAAACATCAAACAAAGCATGTTTCCATGATGCCTATGTCGTGCCTATAACGACATGAGAAAGACACTTGAAACACCTCAAACATCTGATTGGGAAGAGGAGAAATGAGTCAACAGGCTTGCAAACCTTTTGCCACCTGAAAGCACCTCAAAAACTGAGTTTTGGAGAGGAGCGCTCCCCCTTACACTATCTCGGAGCGCCGGCACTCCCCCATACACTGTCAGGGAGCGTTATAACGCTCCCCTGCCCCTTTTAAGGGAGCGCTATAGATTTTGAAGGCGCTGGCGCCCCCTAAAGCCTACTAGGGAGCGCTACAATGCTCTGATGGCCCTTTTGAGGGAGCGCTACCTATTCTGGGAAGTTGTTAAACTGTTGAGATGGATGGGGGAAGCATCTTTTCATTCTTAGAAGGCAGTTGAGCTCGAATCCCTGATCAATCCATGATCTTAGGGCAGGTCCTCAAATGAAGGAGGAAAATCCTCAACCTCCCCAAGGATATCTCAAGTGGTTAAAGCCTCTCCAAGGCTATATAAGCAATCTTTCTAATGGTGAAGGAGGACTGCAAAATGAAGAATTACACCAAACTTATGATCTCATAAGTGGTGTGGGAACATAGCTGATTGGAGGAAGAATGGAGCATATGAAACTTATGATCTTGGAGGTAACTTGCAGTCAGCCGAAGAAGAGCGATCAGTGAAGCTGTTGTTATCCAGGTTGTGGATCTTTCAGGAAAGGGTTGGACGAAGAGGACTTGACAAAGTTGTCGCATTCGCATCTACGATTGTAAGTACTGCTGTCGTTATTCTCATTAATATGACAAGCTTGGCCTGTTTCTTTCTAGTTCGTGTCTAATGTTACAAGAACTTATCATCTATTGGTAGATCTGTTTTCAAGCTAATGTCAGTAGAATAGCAAGTGGTCGTATCTTGTTTTGTCCACAGACCTTAGCGAGGAGCAAAAGGATTGGAGCACAACTCAGAGCGTGCAGGGAAAAACGTCGGTTAAAAGGTACTTCTATTATCCTTCCTTCTCATGCATTAGTCTTAGATAGATTTGAAAGGAAGTCGGTGTCCACGTTAAGAATTTTTCTGTCTAGGGTTAAGGTCAAGCCTTAGAGGTCGATCTACTTGTCCGCAGGCAGATTTTCCTACCCTACAACAACTTCTTTCTCAGAAATAGTTTATTCGCTATGGATTTAGATTGATACAACTTCCCCAACTTATCCCATAAATCCTTGCTTGTAGCTTTCTTTGACACATTCAGTAATACTAAATTTGAGAAACACAGTCAGATTGTGCTCTTTGCCTTCCTATACAACTTTTTACAATCATCTGCTAAAGTTCATGTAGGTGCAGTACCCGGATCTACCACAATCTACTGATCTCTGTCCACCTACAGATCTTCCATCTTGAGCTTCCATAGCTCAAAACTTTTCCCATTAAACTTCTCGATCTCCATCTTCTAATTGCTTGCCATTTCTTTTCACCTGAAAAATCAATACCACTGATATCCCACTGTAACAAGGCTTATCACAGTCCCGAGCCAAACCCTTGATGACTGTAACAAGGCTTATCACAGTCCCGAGCCAAACCCTTGATGACAAAGGCATCCCCATGAAGCCAACAAAGCTCTGATACCAAATGTAGATTTTAAAATTTTACAATATTTACTGCAAACAGATCTTCAGTAAAAGAACAAAAAAGATATAATGGCAAAAACAAACATTACACAAAGATTTTTCCTCTGGAAACCCAAACTGGGAAAACCATCATATTCTATATTCATTCACCATGATACATTGTTTACAATACAATCCAGCGGCATCCAAAACCCTGACCCAATGACCTGGATTAGTCAACAACCCTAATTCCTTAACCGGAAAAAGAAAACCATCGGCAAAAAACCATGTGCCGAAAGACCACCTAAATATGTGACACGTTTCTCGAGGCATAAATTTTTTTGGGGGGGCACTGCTCCCAAACCCCTGCATGGGGGGTTTCTCCCCCTTGCTCCCCTGTTGGCATAGGTTCGGACCTAGGGTTAAATGCTTTAACAACACACCAAAAAAACCTTAACTATTGGCCCTTTCAACAACACTCGTGAAGTAGGTGAAGTCTCACCCGAGGTCGAAGAAGTGGGGGTTACAAGACGCAGGTGTTTATAACCAAGTTGGGACACATATCTGTGATAATAACACTTCGTAGAGTATTCTAGCAACACTTATAAGGGGGCATGCATTATTTCATTATCTTATTAACATTGCAGAGGAAACCCTAATATGGATCGATGAAGTAACAACAAAGATTAACATTTCTACCTCTTAGTACATAGCACTGAATTAGATCTAACATTCATTCACCTTTAAGTAAAGCACTAAGAAACAACAAATCTATCTATCATACATAATCATCAAGCACTAAGAATAATCATATCATAACAACACAACACAAAGCAAACCAAAGACACAAGATATACGTGGTTCACCACAGCGTGGAGCTACGTCTACCAACTGCTTCGTCTTATTTATTATTCTTCAATCTCTTACATTCATTTGCTCCTGTGCACTAAGCCACAAAGCCAAGCTTCGCATAGGATAAGAGATCTGTGCACTGAGCACCAGATCCTCCTTCCAAAACTAGGTTAAGGCACATAGATGACCTCACTATAGAGCACAGAGCCTTACATACACCTTTTGTTGCACAAATCAACTCAGAACTACTTGCACTTAGCCACTTTCCACTATCCACTAATTCCTACTCTTCTATAATAAATTCTTACTTATACTTTTACAATCCCTTATAATAAGTCCTAATCATGGGTAAACCCCATGGGACGACATCCCATAACCCATTACAAAAACCCTAAGGAACCCCTTACCGGGTCCACATAGCCCACAAAATAAGTGAGATCCGCGATCTTAGCTCCGCTTGGGCGCTCCATCTTCGACCAGCCTGTCAAAGTCCAAAAATTAGTCAAACCTAACCAAGGTTTCCTCAAAACTTAGTCAAGGGCCAACAGATCCCCAACACTCACCTGTGACTCGTCCCGAATCACTAGGTATGGTCAATGTCGCTTCGAAGGCTTCGAGCTTCAGTCAAGCTGCCTCAACTTGCTTCTTCGCCTAAGCCTCCTTCTCAATGATTTCTTGGATCATCTTTTCTATAACAGGCCCTTCCAAGTGTTGTTCCACTGCAGCAACAACTTGGTGTAATTGTGAGCCTTGTCCCTCAATTTCTTCGAACACCTTGTAGGCTTCATCCTACACAGGTTGTAGCTTCTGTGCGACTTCCATTAACCTGCCTTGGATGGCAGTGATCTGTTGTTGTACCACGCGTTGTTCCTGGGACCTCTTCATTCTTTCAACTACGGTGAGCAGCTTCATCTGCGCCTGTACAGAGGATGCCTATGGCTGCGCCTCCTATAACTGCGCTTCAAATTTCCTTAGCTCTAGATCTTCTGTGAGGTATTCATAAATCTACACGCTTCTATCACTCAACTATTTGCATTCTGAGGCAAGGGATATGATCCTTACTGTTAGCGTCGGAAGTCACTCCTGGATTGCTAGCAGGAGCAGAGCCCAACACCCATCAGTTTAATGTCATGATTTGTTTATAAAGGGGTGATAAAATGGAGATAAAGACTCGAGGAGATATTACTCTAACTTGGGGACTGGATCTAGTACGTAAAGAACAAAGGAGGTCTGGAATCCTAACTTCAGCCAGTGGGTTGATTAAAAGATGAGCAGGTGAAAGACTTAGTAAGAAAGGTGAACAAACAGCTCTGGGCAACAGGCTTACAGCGGTTTGTAGGGGAAAATCTCTGAACGCAGGATCCTCCTGGTTCAGGGATTCAAGAAACTGAAGAGAAGACTTGACTGGATCCTCCAATTCCAAGTCATTCAGTGTTAAGGAAATCACAGGAACTGATTAGAGACTCCGTAACTATTACAGTGATCCATTACAACATCATCCTATAACAGCTACAACTCGACTGGATCCTCCAATTCCAAGCTTCTCTAATACAGTGTAAACAAAGACATGGAAGAAACTGGCATTCATAAGGCAAGAAGTCTCAAAAGTTCATGCATAACTAGAATAACAATGCTTCATTAAAACTTTACAACCAGGAGCTCTGCTCAACCATCGATCCCTTCAAAAAATATCAAAACTAAGTATATATACTCCTAAAACATTTGCCCAACAGAGACGTCTTAGACCTTCAGGATCGGGCGTCTCTTCAATCAAGTCTAGCCTGCGCTCCTCTGTCATACGCCACCTTAACTCTGCATGGCTCATGCTAAGGGGTAGTTGAGCCCTTAAATGCCGAATTAGCGTGTGCGGACTTCCCTGGTGAGTCGAGGACATCAACATGGATTCTGTGGGAAAACCAGTACAGAGGACCATCTCGGGCAGACTTCCTGCCGGGACATCCATACCTTGCAATTAATGAGTGAGGCGAGGTTTCAACCACCCTCTTTCTTCTTCATTCACTTCGAGCAAGTATCAGGATTGAAATTAAGTCGAACTGGAACCTGGAGAACACAGTGATCCCTTCTGCAGCTAAACCCGGTGCTTCGGCTCTTTGTGCAGTTCTTTCTATCACCCCCAAGTGACCACGGGCTGTGACCCTGTGCCTATCTTCAAAGGCGCTTTCGGCATTTCGCTTCTCGCAGCTGGGAGGAGCTAGTTCTTATGCTTCAGAGTTGTGAGGGGTGAGGAGGCGAGGAGCCTAATCATGCACCACGTGTCCCTCTGGATGGACGGCCTTGATCATCTCGGTAATATTGTGGGCCTGGGTCTTGGATGCCCTCGACACTTCGCGTCTCGTGGCTGGGAGGAGCTAGTTCTTATGCCTTAGAGTTGTGAGGGGCGAGGAGGCGAGGAGCCTAATCGTGCACCACATGTCCCTCTTTGATGGATGGCTGAAAATGCTTCGTGGATTCACGGGCCCCAGCTTCTATGCTTTTGGCGTTCGCGAATATGAAAGGGCTAACCTTCGCAGATTAAAATCGCGATGAGCGAAACGCCGAGGCAGCTCGATCCAATGCCATGTGTCCTTCTGAGATCTAATGGTCTTGAACTCTCCTGACACTGCGGTGGTCCCAGGTACGAGACTTTCCCGACACCTCGCGCATCGAGATATAACAGAGCTTCCTTTTGCACCTTAGAGGCACAAGGGGCGAAACACCAAGATGGCTCAGTTTGCCGCCAGGTGCCCCCTTCGGATGGACGGCTGAAAACACTTCGATGATACTGTGGGCCCGTCATAAAAAGTTATTTTCATCTCATGACTCGCGAGTCGGAGACCCTTGATTCCTCTTCTTCAACTCTCGCTTCCCGAGAAGGCGATACGGGCAGGGCTCTCCTTCTGGTCAGTGCTTTCCACATGTAACCGTTGGCTAGGGCCCAGGTGCTCGCTCCTCTCGCTACTCAGGACCTCGCGAGTTGAAGTATCAGACTTTGGCATTCTCCCTTCGCGAAGTCCCGAGATGCGATGGTCAGCGACGGTTGACCTCCTTAAAACTTTAAGCGCTATACTTAACGCAACTCGGTTATTCTGTAATTATCCATCAATCGTTGTTCTGCTCTGTCGCTGAAACCTTTCCACTGAAGAATAAAATGCCCGCTCGCTTGATTTTAAGTCCGAAAAGGACTCCTTTTATGTGCTACGCTTGGGCGCTCCTCGAGCAACCTGCAGACCTGTGTATCCTGATGCCGAAGATAAGAAATGTTGCTAACATTAGGCTCCATGGGGGATAGAGTCGTCCCTGTGATGCTCTAAGGACTCATTTTGCAGTTCTAGTGTCTTGTTGTTGGGCTATGGAGTCATTTACTAAGATGAAATAATAAAAGTAAAAACAAAGAATAGAAAAGACAATATTTTACAGAAATACAGGAGCCATCGAAGGCTAAGACAAAACATGTTTTAAGAAAATGCCGATTTATTGGGCTATTGAAAACTCCTTCGCCTTCCAAATCTTGTAGCCGATATGTGTTATTTGAGAAGACTTCAGAGATTCTGAAAGGCCCAATCCATAGGGCTTCAAATTTTTTGTGCTTGCTCTTGTCTTGTTTAGGAGCATCCCATTTCAACACCAGGTCTCCTATCTGGAACCGCTCCTTCTTGGCCCTCTTGTCGAAAACCTGCTTGATCTTGTGCTGATGGTCCTGAATTTTGTCCACTGTTTGCTCCCTAGCTTGCTGGACTTCCATTAGCTGATGAATCCTTCTGATCATGTCGTCAGGTTCCTCCTGATGGTCCTGGAGGAATTTCGCTACAAGGAGGGCTAACTGAGAGGGGAAAATAGCCTCCGCTCCATAGACTAATTGGAAAGGAGAGACGCCAATAGATCTTTTGTGGTCACTCGGTCGGGCCATAGAGCGAATTTTAATTTGGAATGCCAGGCCTTCTGGTTGTCTTCCAATAGCCTTTTGATGATCCTTATCAGGCTTTTGTTGGAGGATTCTGCTAAACCGTTTCCCTGTGGATAGTACGGGGTGGAGTTAATTAGTTTGATCCCGAACTGTTCACATAACTTGGATAATGGTTCAGACCCGAAAGCGGCTGCATTATCAGTGACAATCTTATTTGGGCAGCCGAACCTTGTGATGAGGTCCTCTAGGAACCCAATGATTACCTTGTGGGAAGCACTCCTGGAAGGGATAGCTTCAATCCACTTGGTAAAGAAATATGTAGCAGTCAGGATCCACCTATGTTGCCCACTGGAAGCAGGGTGAATTTCCCCAATGAAGTCTAGGCCCCACTGCTGGAAAGGTCCCGAAACCACCACCGGATTTAACGGCAGAGACTTGAGCTGCTGCTTTCCTACAAATTTTTGACATTTGATGCAGGCCCTAACCCTTTTGCAGACGTCAGTGAACATGGTAGGCCAGTAATATCCAGCCCTAAGGATTTTGTGGGCTGTGGCTTTCCAGAAATGGTGCCCTCCACAGAGGTTGCTATGAAATTTAGCCACGATCATTTTGGCCTCTTGTTGACTCATGCATTATAGAAGCACCCCTAGGGGGTCTTTCCAATATAACATTTGATCGATCAGGTAGTATCTGACTGCTTTGAGCTTTAGAGCTCTTGCTTTGCTTCTTTGCAGGCCGTCTGGAGGCCGCAGCTCTTGCAGAAAATATATGACATCCTTATACCAAGGATATCGAGCCAATGGAGGCTCCCTTTGAGGGTCTATGTCAGACAGCTAATCCTGCGGGATATCTGTGCATTTGTTGATGAAATTTATCCCCAAAGCTTGGCAGTTTGCTTCAGCCAACAGCTTGGCTAAACCTTGACCTTTGATCAATTTGGTGGGTCTTATTTCTAGGTCAAATTCCATAATTTTGGCTATCCATTTACTCCTTCTCCCGTCTATGTCAGGCTGAATAAGAATGTCTTTAATAGCGGCCGAGGGGACATAAGCGATGACTTTTGACTACAGGACATAGGTTCTAAAAGCTTTAAGAGTTTTTACCAGCGCATAGGCCTGCTTCTCCATAGTGTCATACCTGATTTCGGCATCCCTCAATGCTCGACTGAAATAAGCAATAGGTTGTTCTAGCCCAATGTCGTTTGTCTATAATAGAGCAGCAGCCACTGTGTCAGGTGAGGCAAAGGAGAAAATAAGGAAATCCTTTGAGTAGTCGGGACTGATGAGCACAGGAGCTTTAGTCGGGGCCTTCTTGATTTGTTCAAAGGAATGTCGCGATTGAGGGGTCCACCTTACTTCATTCTCTTTCTTTAACATGGCTGTTATAAGCTTTACCTCTTTAGCAAAGCTAGGCACAAACCTCCTCAGAAAATTAATTTTTCCGAGGAAAGATTGGACCTCCTTCTTGGACCTTCGGATTGATAAGGCTCGTATCACCTCAACTCTGTTGGGATCAATTCTGACTCCTTCTGCTAACACTATGTGGCCTAGTAACTTTCCCTCCTGCATGGTGAACAGAGATTTCTTGGGGTTTAACGAAATGCCAAACTTTCTGCATTTCAAGAAAACCTTCCTGAGATGGCGACAATGTTCCTTGTCAGATTTTGAAAACACTGTGATGTCATCCAGATAAACGACCACAAATTTATCCTTTTCCCCGATGAAAGCTATATCCATGGCACGCTGGAATGTTTCCCCTGCATTCATTAATCCAAATGGCATCTTAGCATACATGAATGTTCCCCACGGAGTGGTGAACGTTGTCTTTTCCCTATCCTCAGGCAGAACGGAGACTTGATTGTAGCCAGAGAATCCATCTATCATGGACATCCTGGAAGCTCCTGTTACCCTCTACAGTATATGTTCCGTCTTTGGCAAAGGGTAGTTATCCTTTCGTGAGCTCCTGTTCAGGTTTTTGAAGTCTACACAGAGTCAGATTTATCCATTCTTTTTCCTTACTGGCACCAAGTTGGCCACCCACTCTGAATATCAGTGGTACAATGATTTGAGCTTGAAGCAGCTTCTTCACCTCCCTTTCCATGATAGGCAGCAGCATAAGATAGATCTGTCTCAACTTCTGCCTAAATGGCCTTGCTTCCTCCTTTAGTGGGATCTTATTCTCGATGATAGAGGTGTCATAGGTTTTGAGGTCTTCATAGGTCCAGGAAAAAACATCAGCAAATTCCCTCAAAAGTCCAATGTATTCAGACCTCTGCTCCTTTGTCAGACTTCTTGACAATTTGACAAACTTGGGCTCATTCTCGGTCCCAATGTTGCACTGAATAGTACCAGTGTCATCCTCCAAGATATCTCCCTTTAATTATACATCATTTCTATCAAAGAGCCTTTCCAAAGGAACCAGTCCCCTTGGGATATGATTGTTGGGCAGCTGTACAATGTCACGCTCTGCAATCTTATTCAAAAAATTACCCGCATCAAGCTTTTCTTCGGAGACAGAGTCTTGGTCGATATGCATCTCTGAAAATTCTTCGACAGTCTCCAAGAACTTCTTGATTTCGAGATCATCCTCGAATACCTTCCAATGTTTGACATTGTCAGGTATGGAGGGCATGTATTTTACTTCTACATCATACCTCAGTTTGGGTGGCAAGGGTACCTTGAAAATGCTTGTTGATGTAGCCAAGGAATCTGCCACTATTTTTTCTTCTCTTGGGATGAAAGAAATGTTGAACGCTGAGAATAAACTGTCAATTGGGTCCCATACCTCATTTCTATAACTCTTGAGTCGAGGATGCTTAGCCTAATAGGCGTTTCTAATCTGTTGGACCACCAACTCTGCATCTCTGAACACTGCTACCTCCTGTATTCCCATTTCCCTCGCAACTCTTAATCCAAGAACAAGAGCCTCATACTCTGCCACATTGTTGGTAGCTTCAAATTCTAATTTGTAAGACAGAGGTATGGTTTCCTGAGCAGGTGACACAAAAACCACCCCAGCTCCAACGCCTTCCCTGGAAGAGGCTCCATCAAAGAACATTTTCCAGACGGGGGTGATGGAGGGAGGAACCTCAGGAGAAACAGTGGGCTGCTTTCTGAGTCTCAAAGGAGGCTCGGGGGCATGGGTGAGCTGCAGTAAACTGGAACCTAAATCAGTGTCCAAGGCAAAGATGGGATGATTGGTAGGGTTGGATTCATCACTAATTATGTAGGCTAGTTGGGCTTCCCTGTATAGTCTTCTATGCTCTCCTCCAAACACTGGGATAGTAGCATATGTGAGGTCCATCTGCAGGGTTCCCCCCAGTCTCTTTATCCAAGATCTTGAAAGCAACATACCAAACTTGGGGGGGACATCAGCTACTACGATATCCATGACCACACTTTTCATGGGCAGTTGAAACAAGGTTACAACCAGGTCTTTGATAACTCCTAGACATTGAACCTTTCTAGAGTCAAAAGAATAGAGGTCATGATAAGCTTGGGTGACTTCTAGTCCCAACTCTTCCATGACATTTTTGGGCATAAGGTTATGAGAAGCCCCCGAATCCATCAAGCAATTGTGCAGTACTTTATCATGTATGTTCAGGGATGTGTAGAAGGGAGGGGATGAATCATCTCTATCTTCTACCATGGGACCTAGGACAACTGTTGGCTTTTCGTCTTGGAGGTTTATGGAGTCTGTGGGAAGGCATGAGGCTTCAGACTGTAAAATCTCAAAGAAGCATTTTTTAAATTCTCCATGTTTAATTAGCTCGGTGAGGGGCACAAGGATTCTGATCTTTTGAATTTCATGCTCAAAATTAAAAGAAGATGCAAGCTTTGGAATCTCTTTTATTTCAGGGACATGATTGTGGACAATGGGAGAGAGGGGTTGAGCTTTGTTACCTCTGTGACCATCTGCTACCTCATTAGCAGGTCTCTCTGTTCTAGTGGACTGCTCAGGAATATCAAGTGTTGCTATCTTTTTGTCGGACCTCAGGTTATACCTGCCTCGACCGTTGCTAGCCTTGTATCCCTTGCTTAGTTCATTCAGCTGACTGTCCATGAGAAATTCCTCGTATGCCGATTGAGTGAGATGAGGAAAAGGAGGAGTGTCCCCGAAGCAATGGATTTCAAGACCCAATTCATCCACTTCCTCTTCTTCCCCCTTGGCCACAAAATTGTTTTGGAAAGGAGCCTGAATCTTCTCGTCTTCTCTGTCTCTTCCTTTCTCTCTTTGCACATTCGGGGGAGTGAAACTATTGTTCAGCCTCCTGAAACCTCCTTTGTTTTCGGTGTTCTGAGGGCCCTTGTATGCTTGCCTCCCCTCGACCTTCATTTTCTCCATCTCTGCAGACAGGGACTTCACCAACTTAGTCAATTCATCCATTTGAGGGTGAGTCACCACTGATCCGGAAGTTGAGGTTTCCGACCTTCCCTTTCTCCTGTCTGCGTCAGCTTTGTTCCTCAGCCTGTCAGCTGCTAACACATAAGATTCCACTTCTATGGCTACATCTTGCATTTGAGCCAAGGAGGTGGCTCTTCTCTCTCTCAACAAAAGGCAGAAATCAGGGCTGAATGCGCTAGCATAAGAAATTTTGGCCGAGGCTTCTGAAGGCTTTATCTCGGCAGGGATTTCATTATACATCTTATTAAATCTTTTGGAGAAGTCAGAGACAGACTCCTCTTCCATTTTCTTCAAAGACCCGAACTCTGTCATATAATACATGAAATCCTTCCTATCTCCCCATTGCCTCAGGAAAGCGTTGTCTAGAGCTTCAATCCCAACAATAGACCCTGGAGCTAATCCTCTAAACCATTTCCTCACCTCACCATCCAGGCTCTGGATGAAGACTCTCATCCAGACATCTTCATTTTCAATGTTGAGGTTGTCTGCATAACTGTAGAAAGCAGCCAGGTGCTCTTCGACAGTTATGTCCCCTTCCCTAGTGAACTTGGGCATATACTTCAAGTAGTCTCCAGCAGGGAGAGGATTCATAGGATGGGGTAGGATTAAGGGAGCGTATCTAGCAGCGACTATGGAATCCATTCTATTCAGAGGGGGATTAGCACCAGCCATAGGAATATTAGGTGGAGGAGAACTTGGAGGAGAAGGAGTTTGTGAAGGGGCTACTTGGAATGAGTCCCGAAGTGGAGTGGGAATCAAGAGGGGATTTAAGGAGAATGCTAACGAGCCCAAGTCAATAGGTGATTTTCTTCATGCAGGAGTGGGAAAATCCTCTGCAGTCATGGGTCTTCGCCAATAAACAGCTTCAAAGGAGAGGGGAGTGACAAGGATTTCTCCCTCTAGTCCCAGACCAGGAGGGGAAAACTCAGCAGGAACACTCCCAAAATTCAGGAAACAGGAAACCTCCGAAGGAGGTCTATCAAGAAACTGAGGAGGAGAAAAAGGAGTTCTTACGAAAGGAGATGGCAGACTACCTATTTCGGCGGTGGAAGCTTCTTCTTCAGGGGCCTTTCCTCTTCTAAGAACCACCTCTGGGTCAGCTTCAGGTGTAGCTAGAGGTAGCTGTGGATGAGACCGTGTGTGTCTGCCTCTGAAAGCCACAATTAATTAGTGCAGTTTCTCCCCAGTGGAGTCGTCACAATGGAGTCGCTAGGTGCACAGTAGCAATCTTGGTAATTCTGATTTCTGATGCACCTTCAGAATCAGTTGATCGTTGTCGTTCAATCCCGGGGAAAATACTCAACTTCGTCCCCGGCAACGGCGCCAGAAATGTTAGCGTCGGAAGTCACTCCTGGATTGCTAGTAGGAGCAGAGCCCGACACCCATCAGTTTAATGTCATGATTTGTTTATAAAGGGGTGATCAAATGGAGATAAAGACTCGAGGAGATATTACTCTAACTCGGGGACTGGATCTGGTACGTAAAGAACAAAGGAGGTCTGGAATCCTAACTTCAGCCAATGGGTTGATTAAAAGATGAGTAGGTGGAAGAATTAGTAAGAAAGGTGAATAAACAGCTCTGGACAATAGGCTTACAATGGTTTGTAGGGGAAAAACTCTAAACGCGGGATCCTCCTGGTTCAGGGCTTCAAGAAACTAAAGAGAAGACTTGACTCGATCCTCCAATTCCAAGTCATTGTTAAGGAAATCACAGGAACCGATTAGAGACTCTGTAATTATTACAGTGATCCATTACAACATCATCCTATAACAGCTACAACTCGATTGGATCCTCCAATTCCAAGCTACTCTAATACAGTGTAAACAAAGACATGGAAGAAACTGGCATTCATAAGGCAAGAAGTCTCAAAAGTTCATGCATAACCAGAATAACAGTGCTTCATTAAAACTTTACAACCAGGAGCTCTGCTCAACCATCTATCCCTTCAAAAAATATCAAAACTAAGTATATATACTCCTAAAACATTTGCCCAACAGAGACGTCTTAGACCTTCAGGATGGGGCGTCTCTTCAATCAAATCTGGCCTGCGCTTCTCTGTCATACGCCACCTTAACTCTGCATGGCTCATGCTAAGGGGTAGTTGAGCCCTTAAATGCCGAATTAGCGTGCGTGGACTTCCCTGGTGAGTCGAGGACATCAGCATGGCTTCTGTGGGAAAACCAGTACAGAGGACCATCTCGGGCAGACTTCCTGCCGAGACATCCATACCTTGCAATTAATGAGTGAGGCGAGGTTTCAACCACCCTCTTTCTTCTTCATTCACTTTGAGTAGGTATCAGGATTGAAATTAAGTCAAACTGGCACCTGGAGAACACAGTGATCCCTTCTGCAGCTAAACCCGATGCTTCGGCTCTTTTCACAGTTCTTTCTATCACCCCCAAGTGACCATGGGTTGTGACCCTGTGCCTATCTTCAAAGGCGCTTTCGGCATTTCTCTTCTCGCGGCTGGGAGGAGCTAGTTCTTATGCTTCAGAGTTGTGAGGGGTGAGGAGGTGAGGAGCCTAATCGCGCACCATGTGTCCCTCTGGATGGACGGCCTTGATCATCTCGCCAATACTATGGGCCTGGGTCTTGGACGCCCTCGGCACTTCGCGTCTCGCGGCTGGGAGGAGCTAGTTCTTATGCTTCAGAGTTGCGAGGGGCGAGGAGGCAAGGAGCCTAATCACGCACCACGTGTCCCTCTTTGATGGATGGATGAAAATGATTTGTGGATTCACGGGCCCCAGCTTCTATGCTTTCGGCATTCGCGAATATGAAAGGGCTAACCTTCGCAGATTAAAATCACGATGAGCGAAATGTCGAGGCAACTTGATCCGATGCCACGCGTCCTTCTAAGATCTAACGGTCTTGAACTCTCCTGACGCTGCGATGGGCCCGGGTCTGAGACTTTTCCGGCACCTCGTGCATCGGGATATAACAGAGCTACCTTTTGCACCTTAGAGGCGTGAGGGGAGAAATGCCGAGATGGCTCAGTTTGCCGCCAGGTGTCCCCTTCGGATGGACGGTTGAAAACACTTCAGCGATACTGTAGGCCCATCATAAAAAGTGCTTTTCATCTCGCGACTCGTGAGTTGGAGACCCTTGGTTCCTCTTCTTCAACTCCCGCTTCCCGAGACGGCGATACGGGCAGGGCTCTCCTTCTGGTTAGTGCTTTCCACATGTAATCGTTGGCTAGGGCCCAGGTGCTCGCGCCTCTCGCTACTCGGGACCTCGCGAGTTGAAGTATCATACTTTGGCATTCTCTCTTCGCAAAGTCTCGACACGCGATGGTCATGGACGGTTGACCTCCTTAAAACTTTAAGCGCTATACTTAACGCGACTCGATTATTCTGCAATTATCCATCAATTGTTGTTATGCTCTGTCACTGAAACCTTTCCGTTGAAGAATAAAATGCCCACTCGCTTGATTTTAAGTCCAAAAAGGACTCCTTTTATGTGTAGTGTTGGGCGCTCCTTGAGCAACATGTAGACCTGTGTCTCCCGATGCTGAAGACAAGAAATGTTGCTAACACTTACTACTGGTTTCTTAGCGGCTTCCTCCCTCTGGTCAAGCACCTCCTACGGGGTGCTCGATACTTCTTGGATCTCCAACTCCGTTATCCTTGCTTGAAGCAGCTGGATGGTCTCAGCGAGCTTCACCACTTGAACTTTGACCGACTCGTGTTCCTCCTGTCCCAAGCCTAGCACAGAGAAACATGCTTTATTCACTACTTCTTTGACCATAGCTCGTTCTACAAGAAACTACTCGTTTTCTTTCTGTAGCTTCGCTTTGTCCTCTTGGAAATTCGCCTAAAATTCTTGTTTCTCATTTTCATAGGCAGTTACACAGTACCGCGCTACTCGTAATTTCTCTAAGACTTCCCCTTTCTCTAGTTTCAAGGATTATGTAGCTTTCTCCTTCTCTTCTTGGACTTTCTGAAGTCGATCCTCTATCGCATATGCTAGTCTTCTCAATTGGGTTGGTTCATCCCCCAATTCTGCAATTTGTGATGAGGAAGGCACAATAGGTATTGCGCGGACTGAACGAATATATTGTTGTACTTCGTTCAATTCCTTTTCGATCCTGCCATATACTTCATCCTGCTTCGCTCCATATCTCTGCAAGATTTCCGTGGAAGCATCCTCCATAGCTCCGCGGACCAAACTGATGTCGTCTTCCGTGAGTGTTGCTTCCAGCTGGGGCTTATTGGCACGTGTCTTCTTTCTCGCTGAAGGTTTCTGCGGAGAAACCTTCCTCTTCTGTGGTGTTACTGTTTCAGTAGGGGGATCTTCTGGCGGTGTAGCTTCGCCTTCTCCTTTCTTTTCTCCTTCATCCTTGTCCATTTTCTTTGTCTCATCCTCCTAGTGAGCCATATCCATTTTTTTCAGAGGCGTTGTCCTCCTCATCAGTCTCTATATTCTGGAATTCCTCCTTTTTCTTCTTCTTCTTTGTCCCACTGGACTGTCTGACATGTTCGACCCAGGTGGCTAGGGGGCTTCCTATGATGTCAATGTCGGAGAGTTCTTCATCAGCGACAGGTACAAATAACTCCTCTGGCCATTCCTTCATGATATGCTCCATGTCTTCATGATATGCTCCATGTATTCATCTGTTAGCTTGTAATATGACTGTAACTCTTCCTTGCTCTCATCTCTGCGCACAGTGATATAGATAAAATGTCGATCTACATGGAACTTGGCTATTAGTCTGTACTTGTGCAAGGTGTGCGGTGTCATGCGAGGAAATGCTTAAATGGAAACCTTTAGTTGTTGATAATATGCATGGAACATATCATTTGACTGCCATTGCTTCAACATATCATTGGTGTACCACGAGGTAGCAAACCTAGTGGCCAACGACTCCGATGGTTCAATCTACGGAAAGGTGGATCCTTCAAGCATTTTCCAAGCGACAAATTCAATCAACAAAATCAACCAGCTAAAGTGTAATTCGTATCCCAGATATTGAGCTTCGCGACAATCTTTCTTGAGTTAATTGACAAGGTAAATCGCCCAATTCATCTGCATGCCCTCCACACATTTTCCCGCGAGGTCCACCACAAACCCGGTGACTTGTGTTGGGCAGTTATTTCTTACGATCTTGCCAGCTATGAGTTAGAAAGCGAGGCACACTGCGTCATCCTAGATAGAGGCTACCTTATAGCCTCACTTTCTCTTTTTGACTTTGTCGTAAGCCTCCTTGATGCGTTGTGCCAGGGAGCTATCTGAGGCCTTCCCTGGGTAAAACTGTTGAGGGTCAGGTCCCTTCATGTTCAATCCTATAATATTGTAATCAAGTGGAAGGTCTGGTCATATAGCTTCGCCAAGGCGAAGTCCCATTCTATGCGGTCCTACTGTTCCGGCGAGGTTTGAATCGTGCGAACATGCCTCCTGCGAGGTTCCAGTTTGTGAAGTCTTCCATCTGTTCTTTGTAGTTTCCTGCAGCTTTTCTAACTTGGATTTCTTTGTACTGAGCTTCATTGCCTTATTTCTTGTGATCTAAGTCTCTCTAACTATTGTTGGATTCATCTTTCCATTCTTATTCTTATCTTCTTCTAGCGTAGCGATTTCACACTATTGATGTGCTCTCAAAGGGTTCGAAGTTAATATCCCTTCTCTTATTAATTTCAGGGTGGGTATTCTTCTTTCTTGCATGGATAGGTCCTTCAAACCTTCTTGCATTATTTCAACCTCGACAACTAATTATGTTGCCCTCTGTTTCTTAGACTTATCTTCTTGTTCTTCTATTAGTCAGTCTATTTTTCTAGCTATAAAATCCCCTAGTTCTTGATTTTTATTTTCTGTAGCTTCTTCCTCTGCTTTCCCTCTCATCTGATCCTTCTCAATCCAAGTCTTCCCTAACAAAAGTGGAAAAGGGGTGTTGTTCTCAACAAACTTAATGACTTCAAATTCCTCTTTAGTGGATGTTCCATGGATAATAATAGGTACATTAGTAACTCTTCCACATAAGGTTATCATCTTTCTCTTAAACAAGCCTATCCTTCCTAATGAAAGTACCACAGTAGGCTTTCCCAAAATTTCCCAAGTTCCTTCTGTCATAATATTCACTTGTGTTTCTTCATCTAAGATATAGTCTATGTTGAAGTCTTCTATTCTTGTACTTATGTGTTGTTTTACTTTCAGGATCTCTGGTAATCTGACATCTTTGTGATCATTCATTGTTTCTTTCAACTGTGATAACATAGTCTAAGATTTCTCTGATTCTTTCTCTTTATGATTCTCTATTATGCTCTTAGTCTCTTGAATTCCTTCATAGTTTTCTTGTCTTGTGTTCATTATTTCAACTTTAGCAATCATCCTTGGACAATCCTCAACCTCATGACCAAAAATTTTACAACAAAGACAAATAAGACCTGTACCAAGGCATTCCTTAGCAAGATATCTCGGTCTTCTGCAGTTATAACATAGTGTCAATCCTCTCTTTCTCTTGTATGTTCCCCAACCTCTCCTGTAGTGCGTACTGGGATCACAATGTTGGACCTGCAATGTGCAAAAATCCTTTCTAGGTTCTTGCATCCACTTATTAGTCCAAAAATTCTTTCTATACATAGGAATAACATATCTTTCTTTATTTCTATTATCTCTACTTAGATCAACTCTTTCTTCCAACTATGCCCTAGCTTTCAAACTAGGAAAAAATCTATTAAACATACTTAAATTCATACTTAAGAGAAAAAAAAAATCACTTATCTTACTCTTATCAAAGCATAGAGCTTTACCTCAAAGCATAGAGCTTTACCTCTTTTAAGATCTTACCTCTTTTCTTCAAATCAGGCTTCTTTCTTAGCACATACCTTCACAAGTCAAGTAGAGTATTGCGCACTACAGCAGCAGATCTACACACATAGCTTCTCTTTTCTTTAATTCAGTTCCCAGCAATCACAGTTTCAGGTCCCGACAACATAACCATTTGTTGGCACAGGGGCAGACCCAGGGTTCAATGCTTCCACAACGCACCAACAAAACCCTAACTACTGGCCCTTTTGGCAACACCTACGAAGCAGGTGAAGTCTCACCCGAGGTAGAGGCAGGGGGGGTTACATGATGAAGGTGTATGTAACCAAGTTGGGACAAAGATCTGTGATAATAACACTTCGTAGAGTATTCTAGAAACACTTATAAGGGACATGCATTAGTTCATTAGCTTATTAACATCGTAGAGAAAACCCTAATATGGATCAACACAGTAACAACAAAGATTAGCATTTCTACCTCTTAGCACATAACACTGAATTAGATCTAACATTCATTCATCTTTAAGTAAATCACTAAGCAACAACATATCTATCTATCATACATAATCATCAAGCACTAAGCAGAATCATATCATAACAATACAACACAAAGCAAACCAAAGACACAAGATATACGTGTTTCACCCCAGCGTGGGGCTACGTCCACCAACTACTTCGTCTTATTTATTATTCTTCAATCTCTTACATTCATTTTCTCCTGTGCACTAAGCCACAGATCCACGCTTCGCATAGGACATGAGATCTGTGCACTAAGCACCAATCCTCCTTCCAAAATTAGGTTAAGGCACAGAGCTGACCTCACTATCGAGCATAGAGCCTTACATACACCTTCTATTGCACAAAGCAACTCATAACTACTTGCACTTAGTCATTTTCCACTATCCACTACTTCCTACTCTTCTAAAATACATTCTTACTTATACTTTTACAATCCCTTACAATAAGGCCTAATCATGGGTAAACCCCATGGGATGACATCCCATAACCCATTAAAAAAACCCTAAGGAACCCCTTGCTAGGTCCACATAGCCCACAAAATAAGTGAGATCCACGATATCAGCTCCGCCTGGGTGCTCCATCTTCGATCGACTCGTCAAAGTCCAAAAAGTGGTCAAACCTGACCAAGGTTTCCTCAAAACTTGGTCGAGGGCCAACAACCCCTCAAGGGGGGGCCTAGCGTTGTCCTCCTCATCAGTCTCTATATTCTGGAATTCCTCCTTTTTCTTATTCTTCTTTGTCCCACTGGACTGTCTGACATGTTCGACCCAGGTGACTAGGGGGCTTCCTATGATGTCAATGTCGGAGAGTTCTTCATCAGTGACAGGTACAAATAACTCCT
>CBVK0100286566.1:0-22498 GCA_900067695.1 Picea abies
TGGTATATATAGGAGACTAGGAGGTATAATTACAACTAATAGCCTAAAGATGACATAAATAAAATAACAGTTCTAATATAATGTGCCCCAATTAAGGGGTAATGAGCCAATATTAGGGCTTAACAGAGTCAAGTGAAAACACTGGAAAAAAAATAGAGGTCATCTTGAGTGGCCCACTATAATATGACATTGTCAAGGTAATGAAGTGTAAAAAATATAAGAATATTTGGGACAAGGTACAAAAATTTATATAGAGAGACCCAGTGAAGAGAGATTTGATGATTATTCCTACTGTGAGTCAGATACAAAAGAAGCACAAATTATGAGAAATCTAAAAGGAGGACTTGAAAAATTCAAAGAAAGGGAAGACAATGATGATACATAGCAATGTTCCTCCACGACCATGAAAACAAAACTTATCGATGAATAAAATGAAAATAATTAGAAAGGAAAGACAAGATTCATAGGAAAAAGACATGGATGGGGAATTGAATCTTGAAGAAGAATGTGTTAGTGCCTTACAAGAAATAGGAAGACTCGGGGAAGAGAATATAAAGAAAACAAATAAATTGCAGAAACATGAAAAGAAGGATCATGATATTGAAGAAATAGAGAAGACAATTATTATTCCAAAGACTCATCTATAATAGGAAAAGAGGATAGAAGAAGTGGTGAGAAACTAGTTGAAATCAAATGAATAAAATTGTGATAAGCTAGAAGATGAAATCATTTACTTAAGAAAGGAACTAGAGAAAACAATTGATCAGTTGAATTGAAGCTTAAAATTTGGAAAGAGTACTGAAATATTAGATAATATTATCAGTTACCAAAGGTCACCATTAATTAAAGAAGGTTTGAGATACAACGATAAACAAAAGAGCAACGGGGGAGATGCAAGCATTAAAGTCACAAATCCATTGGAAAAAGAAGATGAAGAAAAATATGAAAGATATTCTAATATTCTAATAGGTTCCACCAATAATGAAATCAATAGAAGGAAAGGAAATGATAACCAACAAAAACTCAATTATTCTTACAAGAAAAACAATTATGAGTACAAAAGAGTTGTTCCACCACAAATAAATTCCACAAATCAGTACCAAAATATCTTTCTTATTTATTGTTTTGTTTGCAATAATTTTGGTCATAAAGAAATAGATTGTAGATCTTATGTAAGAAGTGATCATGTGAGAGATAAAAAAACACGTTCTTACAAAACCTTAACGGATGATTATGTAATAAACAAAATGAAAAGTTCCCATGGGTTTGCTAATAGAAACTAAAATTCGTTTTCTCCTCTACTCGATATTGAATGTTATAAGTGAAATAACTATGGGAAGATAGCATGTTACTGTAGAAGCATCATAAAAACTTCTCCCAAACAAAACAAGGAAGAATATTCTCTTACCAAACATAAAGAAGAATAAACCAGGGTGTGGAGAAGGAAGCAAGAAGGACTGGAGAAGGAAGAATATGGACTTGCTCTTTATGCTCAAAATTAAGGGAACCAATGGTACATTGATAGTGGATGTTCAAAACACATGACAGGGGACCAAACCAACTTTCTCACCTTCACGAAATAAAAAGGAGGCAGCGTTATTTTTAGAGTTAAGGTTTCTACAAGGATAACTTGAAAAGGTATTGTTAGTCTTGATAATGGAAAGAATAAGACACATAATGTATTATTTGTTGAAGGGTTAAAGCTTAATAATATAAGTGTCATCCAAATGTGTAATCAAGGTTAAAACCTCATATTTCATTCTAAAGGGTGTGAGATAAGGAAAATATCTTCAGGAATATTAGTGGCAAATGCAAACAAAACCTCAAGAGATGTATACATACTCGATAAATTCAGAGAAGAAAATTGTTGTGTGGGAGTGATACCTATCTTATATTGTCAGTAAATGGAAGCAGAAGATCAGTGGGGTATCCCTTTTTCATTGATGTCAAAGGGGGAGAAGTTTTAGATAGAGGAAGAATTGAAAACACAAGGAGAGTTGCAGATAGAGGGAGTATTACATAATTGACTAAGGGTTGTCATCAATGACAAAGGGGGATATTGTTGGAAATATTTTTTCAATTGATTTTGAAGGAAAGGGGATCCTACATATTTTCAATATAAATATTAAAATCCTATATATGTCCAAGATGAATATTACAAGATGGAGATTATTGAAAGTATTACTTTTGGATTTTTAATGGTCATTTTGAATACCCTATCTTTGAAGGAATTTTTACCATACATACATAGCTCATATGGGAGAATAAGTTATATGTTTGGAAATATTATTCCAATACCTTTCCAATGGTATATAGAATTCTCTCTAACTCCATACGAATGAAGATATATTAATTTTTTGTCAAACAACCCAACCTAGAAATTGAGGTCGACTCAACCAGTCTTTATAAGTTGGCCCTGAAATTCAGGACATAATTATTAAAAATACAAGATAGATTTTAGCATTTGGAGAGAAAATAAGAAAGAGATCAAGTCCGAGGTGCAAAAAAATGATATTAGGTGTGATAAAGGTGTTGGGGTGTATTTTTCAGATCTAAAGGTGTGTAAGAGAAGTCTAAAGGATTTTCTTGGGGTCTTTCTTGCTCTAAAGGTGCACTATAAAGGACTAAAGGTCTATTATATTTTCATGTGCATTGTATTGAGGTTGTGATGTTTTTTTTAGTGGATGTTTTTGTTAGTGTATGTTTCCATATTTGTATTTTGTCATCAATGGATGTTGTCATCATTGGATGTTTTCATCAATGCATGTTGTCATTAGTGATTACATTTTGGGAATGATGCTATGAGGATTGTTGGAGTTTGAAGAATTGTCTTTGGAGTGAAGCATGAAGTTGAAGACATAAATACTATGTGCATGAATATATTGGATTGGTGTCTACACATACATCTTTTTGACTTGGTGGCTAGTTGAGGAGAATGGTATCTCCGGTAGGTTGATGTATACATTAGGTTGTTGTCTACAATAGATTGTTGTCTCTATTAGGTTGGTGCCTACAATATTTGTATTAGTAGGTTAGTTCCTACACACACTTGTAGGAACCAAAAATAAACTTGTACAATACTTGTGTATTGAAAAAAATTTGTGGATTCAATATGTCCCTCCTTATACTATATGCCTCTTTGTTTCATAGATTAAAAAATTTGGGCATGATCCCTAGTGATTTCGAAGGATTCATAAGGGAATATTTTGCAACTTGATGAAATGAGTGAGAAATTTATGAGTATCAAATTGTGATAAGTAGAAAAATATATCTATGATGAGAAAAAATTATCCCCTCCCATACAACAAAATTCACAAAGGTTTCACATACAAGTTTCATGTGAATTCACTTAGACTATATGGAGAAATTTAAATCAAATTTTATTAGCTTATTTACAACAACAAATTCTTTCTCTTTGTGAGAAGAATAATAATTTTCCTATATTTATGAGAAAAATAAGAATTGTTCCAATATTATTATTTTCCCATATTTGTTAATTAACATACACATTTCATAATTCAATTCAAAAATTTGAGGATAAGTCAACATGGAATTTTGGCAATCCATGAATGCCATGCACATGATGAGAGAATATCCAATCAGAGGATCTTGGATATATATGCATGTCCATGTAATTACTATCATGGTGGGAATACGAAACAAGAAAAGTGATTTATGAACATATGATAATATGTTTTTATATCAATATAATCCCTTTTCCTAAAAATTCTTATCCATATACGATACAATTGCATAGCATGAGACACAAAGAGGAACCAAACATAGAATAATATGCAACAAGCCTAGATGAATAGGCATGGATATTAGATGAAGGAATTGAAATTAATAGAATGTTGAATGAGGGTCTCAAGTATTATTAGAAACATTTGATGGAGGTTGCTTCAAAATATGTGTATGGTACTTGTAAGTTAAGCAATTTGACAACAATCCTTCTGATTCTTAACTAGCAAGTAGTGCATGATTGGAAAATTGAGAGTGTTGATGAGTTATTTGTATTGTTACATCTGGTGTTACTACCTAACTCGACATTTTCAACAAAATGGTGTGCATATAAAGTGAAAATCACTAATCTATGATCAGGGTATGAAAACATCCACACATGTGTGAATCATTGTACATTATTTCACAAAATTCTTGCAAGTGATACCAAATGTCTAAAATGTAAAGAAGGGAGGTATAGACAAAGGTTATAGACAAAGGTAGAAATTAAATTCATCCCACTTTCAAATAATCCCATGGTTACTTCAAATGTACATATGTGAAGACATTGCTAAACTTATGTAATGGCATGCCCAAAATAAGAGCAACGATGGAAAACAATGACTTGTTGTTGATTACAATATATGAATGGAATTTGAAAACAAATGGCCCTATTTTCCCAATATCATCATAATATAAGGTTGAATTTATCTTTATATGGGGTGAACCCATTCTTAGATCAGAGTACTAAATGGTCAACTTGGAAAGTGTTTTTAAAAAATTAGAACTTGCCTTCATGGTTATCAATCAAACCATTTTTATTAATGATGCCATTGATTATACCAGGAAAGAAAAGTGTGACTTCATATACAATTGATGTTTATTTAGAGCCATTATTTTATGAGCTAGCATAATTTTGGAAAGGAATTAAATAAATTCAATTTTTAATTGATGGTGGTTCAATCAAATTCACTTTAAGATTTTCTTTGTTTTTTATGATACATGATCTTCCTACATATGGAACATTAACTGATCTCAATGTTCATGGATACCATGGATGTCCAACCAATATATTTAAGGGTTTTTTGAAGCACTAAATTAGTTTTCATAAGTTTATTTCTTATGTACATTGTGCTTACCTTAAAATGGAGCATTCATATCATCAAAAAAGTCATGTTTCAATGTTCAGGAAGAGAATCGTGAAGCATTGTTAGCAATAACAAGTGGATACATTATTGAGAATGAAGAAAAAAGAAAGTAGTTTCTTGATAGTGGTGTAATTTGTGGTAGTAAAAATGATCCACTTAATGATAATGGTGTAAAATGATTGTGTGTATTCTATTAGTTTCCATACTTTAAGCATATATCCATTATGCATTCTGTTTACTTTATGCATACTAAGAAAAACATAGATTTTGGTATTATAGAAACTATTTTTGGTGCATATGATATAGTGTCATCAAATCTAGAATTTCAAGAGCTAAATTTTCGTTGAAATGTCGGGTTGGAATCTATGGTGATGGAAAATATAGAAAAAATATTGCTCCTTCTATGTGTATTGTTATCACACAGTTTGTAGTTTAGTAAAATCCAAACCCAAGAAACCAATGTGTGACACAATTGGTGACACCTATCACTTTGACCTCAATATATATCACCCTTTTTTTAGTGAAGGACAAGTCCCACTCAACGGGGGATTCTTGGGTGACCCTAGGGGGTCGTTGCAAGGGAAAATACAAGGAGAAGAATGAAGCACCCATAGAGGTCACAATGAAAGGTTCTAAGATCTTGATGGAGGTTGATTATCTATCAAGGAAAGGTTTCTAATGGGGAGTACTTGCAAAACCAATGTTAGACAAACATAATCAAGACAATGTATGACAAAAATAAGCCCTAGAACAAGAGGGAAACAACAATTTATGATTTCTTTCCCAAAATAATAGAGAAAAGTAATTATATATCAGAATTGAATCATTACAACAAGTGAAAAATGAACCATCAAAATCAAGTATATGATATTGGAAAACAAAGCTTGTAACTAGTACACAATGTTACAATGTTCCAATGTTTAGACCAAGACTTTGATGGCAAATGAAGGTTGTTAATGAGTGTTATCTACAAGTATTTTTAACATCCATATGGGTGTAAGATAATTTTGATACAACATCAAATTTTAACCAAAAAAATCAGCAAGCAAGCCACCCAATCAATATCCCTTAAATAATAGATCAAATTTCACTGCTTACAAGAAAATTTCAATGCTCCAAAGTGAAAGAAATTGAGATAGAGAGTTTTATGTACCCTAATGGATGTAGATTAATTTATATTACATCAAAACAATCCATTTTCTAATCAAAATCCCCTTAGAGGACAAGATATCCAATAGCATGTAAAATTTAAATCCAACTTGAACAATTCCAAAACCTCAAAATTAATGTTTACCAATGTAATAATCAACAATATCCTATGAAAAGTATCAGTTCCTTGTTATTGGGTGAATGGAGAATATTTCTTGGAAAACAAGTTAAATAAAGGGGATGAAGATACACTTTTTGAGATTTAAACCCTAATAAAATCCAACAACAATTCTTCCAATTCATCTAGTTTAATATCCAAGATGGAATAGGGTTTGAAGTTTCTCTATGGGTGTAAACCCTCTTACTTCATAGAGAAATAAAAACTATCTAAGCCTTAAAACAAGGCTCAAAATCTACTTACTTCTTGTTGCAAGCCTTATATCCCTTCAATAGCAAAGAAGAATTAAGTTTGGTGGGCGGTGTAAGCCCTTTTACTCCTCCAAGGGATTAGGATATATTTCTTGAATTCAACAAGAAAGATGACAATAAATTGCATAAATTACTCACCAAGATTATTAGGGTCCAAACATTGAGTGTTATATAAAACGGAATGTAAAGATAACCATAATTCAACTTGAAGTTAGGAACACAATGAGTGCCATATGTGATGAAAATTAAAGGACACCACAAATTCATTCTCCTTTCAAGTGGCACATTTATTAATTATTTATTTTCATTTTTAAAGGTCCTTCATTTTTTATGGAGAAATGTTTCATTTCCTTCAAGACCTTAGGGAAATCATATAGAAGGATAATTTATGTGTTTTAACTTTTCCAACTACAACACCTCTGGGCCTTCATCCCCTTCTTCCCATGAAATGATGTAGAATACCTTATTGGGGTCAATGATCCCAAATGCCAAAAATATGAGGAACGTGGCAAGTATTAGTGGGAATGGTATAAGGACCCTTCAAGGATACCACCTAGTAGCTACCCTTTTCTCAAATGTGACCTAGTTACTATGAAACCATGTACACCACCAGAGTGAAATAATTCAAAAGGTATAATTTCCAAGAAAACATTTTCATAATGAAGAAAGGAATATCTGCACCATTCTCAAATCATTTAATTACTAAAGTGACACTTAACATGAGACTGTACTTCTTACATCATGAAGCAATACCTGTCATCTACATCAGGCCATACCAATGTGGCAGATGGTGCTATGTTGATGAAGATGAATGATGATGTGTGGTGGAGAGAAGGGAATTTTTCTAGTCAATGTGGGATCATCTGGTCATATGGCTCTTGTAACTCCATGTATTCTACCTGTGCTCTTCGAGACATCATATTCTTAGTTACCCATAGCCTGGGGGGTAACATCTAGCTCCTACATGTGGAAATGTGTTCACCGTAGAGTGGATGAGAACCTAAATATATCCTATTAATAATTGTTCGTACACATACTCAAGAAATATATTATATAATTGAGGGGTGGATTTCTCACCCTTTATTCATACAAGCAAAACATCAATAATTCCAAATTTTCCAATTATTCTTTTAAAAAAAAATTGCATTTTTCAAAACAAAATCAACTAACATGTAATCATTCAAGAAAATTGATCACAACAACTATGCATGGATGAAATAAAGAAAAATTTAAATTAAAGAAGTAATGGAAATTCAACTACTCTATGATGACATGAACACACAAATGCAAATTCAAGAAAAAAAATGACCTACCTACTTATGTGGGGCCCAAGGCCCGTAGATATCAAAACCCTAAATGTGTCAGGTTAAATCATACAACCAATTAAATAACCTTCTCATCTCATCAAGGTATCTTTCCCTGTTCTTAATAATGTAATATAACAGAGATAAGTCAAGAAAAAATTAATCATGTGAATAAATAAGAATATAATGAATATCAAAATGCAACTAATATAGGTAGGAGGGAGGGAAAAAATCTTGTTGGAAAGAATGGACACAAGCCTAATCCACCCATTCTTGAAGAGGGATGCCATGTATAGAAAATGACTCGTCTTCATCCTCACTTATAATACCATTACTCCTTGAAAGTTTAAAGGATTGAGAGATCCCATGAGGACCCTATGATTTCGTTGAGAAGGAGATATGAGATAACAGATAGCCTTGGGTCTAGTGAAATAATCCTTACCTATACTCAAAACATGTTTCTTCTTCATCTGCAAATCCTTACAAAAATCCTTAAGATGAAAACAATGTTTCTCTATGGTGTTATTCTATGACCACTCTGGGATAGCCACAACCTTGTCTTCATCAAAATTTGATCATATAGGTGGTTGAAAATATTCATCATACAAAAATATGAGTCCAAAAAAGGGTATGGATCACAACTCCCAAGGTATGACCAAAGATCGACATGACTATATTGCAACAATTCATCCTCGAATGGATGAGACCAATATATGCTCATATCATCATTAGGTTTTCGATTACTTGGATTATCCAAATGGGAATAACAATCATCTGATGATGACACCTCATCACTCTTTGCTTGAAAAATAACCTCAATGTTGTAAATCGGGTGTCTATAAAAAATGAAACAAGCCAAATCCCATTTACATCTCCCAAGACATATGAAATCATCATTGTGGTCATAAAATATGTTAGATAGGTCCTGTAAAAAACTATTTTTATCCATGGTGATGATCACTTCTTCATTTTCATATGCAGAAGTAACAGACGGTTGAATGGAGTCATCATGTTGCATCCCATATGGGTTCTTAACTGTTGGTTGTGGAGCCTAATTATATTCATGATTCAAAGGTTTGTTTTAGTCAGGCTTGGAACCCATTCCTTAACGGTAGGTGTGAGGGAAATTTCCCCCAAAAAACTGTCACCAGGGGGGAAAAACAAAATTTTTTTGTAGACCCTCCCTGCCCCACCCTCACCCGATGAGCGATTTGGGGGAAGCGCCCCCGAAGCGAAATATTGGGAAAATTTTCCTTGTAAAATATTGTAATTTCGTACTCAATCTGGACCGTTCATTATAAGGTCACATATTTGATGGTAGAAATTATTTTAGGGTTTCTTTTCCCTAGAAGGAAACCCTCTTTTATGACGGAATTTTATTACGGTTGTGTAGTTGTGTGATTATTTTATTCTAAGAGAGGAGACTGTGAGAGGAATAAGAGGAAGTTACAATAGTTGAGTTGTAGGTTGTATCCCTTCATTTTGTTGGATAATAAAAATAGGACCCGTCGATTTCTCTGGTGGATGTTGATCTAGATGGATTTCGGTGGCTTCCCACCTATTGCAACTGGTTCATTTTCGTAGTTTTCCAGTTTGGTAGGTTTTTCCTAGTTTTTGGGTCTTTGAATTTTGGGGTCGTTTTGAAGCCCTAAACAACATTTTTAGGTATTACCATAGTTAGAATAAAGATGGAGTCATATTCTGATGGAAACATGTGTATTCCTTGGAAATAACTTTCCAACAATATATCAGGCACCTAAAATATAGATCATATGCAATAGTTACGACCCTAGGAAGTTGATGTACTAGCTTACCCTAACGGGGCTCACATGACTTTTGGTGCTTCATCTCCTAGGGTTATGTTTTTGGATGTCTAGGTTTTTGGAATTCATGTTTATTGTAAAAAAGAATGCATAGCTTCATTGTAATCATACTTTTGTGAATGAGTGTAGTTGTCACATCTCTTCTTAGAGATATACTGCCACCATTCCAACAATCTTGTTTTCTACTGCATTTTATTGTTTTAGCTTATTTCCTTATTGAATAGAAACAAGTTTTACTGTATCTCTTTTATTCTATGTTAAACATATTTTTATAATATGTATTCATTTTGTTCTTCTCATAAAATCTAGATCAACTGCTCCTTGTCCTTCTTAATGCATGTCCCCAACAAGGTTAGGGTACAAAGAATTGGGTCTTGAGCTTGTTTCTCTTGAAGACACAATCTCTTGCATGCCAAAGTGACCTCTCATGAAGGGGGAAAATAAAGATGGCAGGACAGGAGATCCTTTCAAAATGTTTCTTGAGGAATCCCTCACACAAAAGAGTAATGGGATGATGGATATTTTTTTGCAAATCCTTCAGTGGCTACCGACACCCAACGCATCTTCCTCGAGCAGAGGCATTGCCCCATTCAAGGTACAAATAAACTTTTGTATTCCTATATTTTAAGGTTAGATAGATGAATATGTTGTAGAAAAATGGTTGAATCTATGAGAAGGGTATTTTTTTGTCCATAAATTTTCAAATAGAGAAAAGATTACTTTTGCATTCCTCAAATTGGTTTCCCGTGTCAAAGATTGGTGGGAAAATTTCTGCGAGAAAAATGAAATGGAGGAGCCCTCATTATTTACAATTGTGGTCACTTGGGAATCCTTCAGATATTCTATTAAGGAATAATACTACCCTATTGGAATTTATGACGACTTGTATACAAAATGAACCACACTGTGGAAAGAAAGAGACCAAGTAGTGCCAGAGTTCACAAATATCTTCCATACCTTGCGCACCAAGTTGGGTATCAAAGATTATGAGTGAAATATGGTGTTCAAGTATCACAGTTCTATGCATATATATATCCATAATGAAATGTGATTTTTTGAAATCTTGTCCTTGGGTGCGACCTATCGATATGTCATCAAAATCGAGTAGAATCTTACACAAAAGACGCGAAAATTTGGGCATGGGTAACCCTCACAATGAAACCCAGAAAAGGGAGGCCCCAACCTACAGAACAAAGGAAAAATAAAATATGGACAACATCAGGACAACCAATCGAAGCCACAAGCAAACAAGGACACCGAAAAGAAAAAGAAAGATACCAAGAGGTTGTGTGACTTCCATAAGATCCCTTGGCATAACACTATTGATTTCCACTCAAAGTTGTTAATGGTGGTCGAAGTGAAAGATTATGAATCAGATGCGAGTTCTGGCTCTGATTTAGAACTAGAAAGGGGGAGATTAATCCTTAACTCGGAACCTGTTTCCACTGTTGCTACCACTAAGCTCTATATCAATGAACTAGACGATCCAAAAGAAGGAGAATGCCTTTTCCATTCATAGATGTGGGTAAAAGGCACCCCACTACACTTCATCATTGATAGTGGTGTCCAGAAGAAACTCATCTTAGTAGAGGTATTCAAGAGGCTATCCCTGCCGACAACACCACACTCACAACCCTACACAATTGGATGGCTCCATCAAGGAAGTGATATCCGCATCATTCAACATTGTTGACTATCGTATGATATCAATCCCTTCAAAGATGAGGTGTTGTGTGATGTTTCTCCTCTTGAAGTTTGTAACATTCTTTTTTGCCAATCTTATTTATGGAAACCTCATGTTGTATATGAGTCTAGGCCTCGTAGTGTTATTATTACTTTGTATAGGAAATTGTACAAGATACTCGAGGCAGTCCCACCTAGTGCTATTTTCTTGATATCTACCAAGCAATGCAGGAAGGTCATTTCTCAGATCAAGAAATTTTCCTTCTTTGTGATTCTCTCTCAGAGTGAGAAAAATATCCCAACCACATCCAGGGCCTCCCTATCCGATCTCTCCACACAACAAAATCAAGTGGATAAGTTCATGGAGGAGTAATCAGATATCTTCTCCTCACCTACTGGGGTACCTCCTCACTGTCAGTTCAAGCATCCCAATGATATGAAGCTCGACGCACCACTACACAATGGGAAAGTCTACCATTGCTCTCTATTACAAAATGAGGATATCAAGAGGCATATACAAGAACTTCTCCACAAGGGGCACATCCGTCCTAGCTCATCTCCTTGTGGGAGCCTGATCGTACTAGTGCAAAAGAAAGACGGGACCTGGAGACTTTGCATTGATTATTGGGCCCTAAATAAAATCATGGTTTGAAACTGGTACCCGATTCCCCGAATCAATGACCTCCTTGATTAGCTCACAAGGGACAAAGATTTCAGTAATATTCATCTGAATTTTGGCTACCACCAGGACCCAATAGAACAAACATATGTATGGAAGACTTCCTTCAAGTCAAAAGAAGGTATTTTTGAATGGTTGGTCATGCACTTTGGTTTGAGAAATGATCCAACAACTTTCATGAGGATGATGGATGATATCCTATGACCTTTCACCAGTAATTTTGTAGTGGTGTATCTAGATGACATCCTCATCTACATCAATACTTAGGCGGAAAACTTGCTTCATATTTAGCAAGTTATGCACACCTTGTGGCAACACAAGTTATATGCCAACTTGGAAAGATGCTTCTTCGGCATGGATAGGGTCCATTGCCTAGGATACATCATTGATCATCATGGTGTGCATGTGGATCCAACCAAGATCCAAGTCATCCGTGACTAGCCATCACTAACCACACTCATTAAGCTTCAGAGATTCTTGGGCCTTGACAATATCTATTGCAGGTTTGTGTCGGGATTATCTCACATCACATGGGACCTCAACCAAGTAACTAGGGGTGGTGGTAAGGAAACATTTGTGCGGGGCATGTCCCAACAACAAGATTTCGATGACTTGAAGAAACTATTGTGCTTATCCCCAGTATTTTCATTTCCAAATATTCAATATCCATTCAAGATCAAGACCTATGCTTCAAACTATGTTGTGGGTGTTTTCCTCACTCAAAATGAACACCCCGTGGAATATCATAGTAAGACACTATAAAGTGTTGTCCGTAAGTACCCTACATACAAAAAATAAATGTACTCCATTGTGAAAGTCTGTTGCCAGTAGAGACATTAAATTATTAGGAAGGAGAAAATCATCCACACTGATCATAAGCTACTGTAGTTCATGCAAACACAATGAAAATTGTAGAATGACTTCCATCAGAAGTGGTCCACATACTTTCAGTATTTCCATATCAACATAAAGTTTAAAACATGAAGTAACAACCAAGTTGTTGATTTCCTCAGCCAACCTCCATTCATGACACTCACCACGGTCCTAGACTCTTACGACCATGATACCTCTAGATATACATACCTCTATGAGATAGACCCTGACTTCACCACCACCTACCAAATGTTGGGAGGAAACTCAGTTATCGCTAATTTCCATCTTTAGGATAGGTTTTTCTTCCATCTGAGCCATCTCTGTGTTCCATCAATTGATAAAGTGAAGTTGATTTGGGAATCTCACTACAGTTGGGTGGTAGGACACTTCGGAGTTGAAAAGATAGTGGCAGTGCTGCAAACACATTTGTGCTACCGAAACTTCGACAGGATGTTGGCAAGTATATCAAGTCCTGTACCACCTATGCTATTTCCAAATCGTCCACTAAGAAACAGGGCATGTACACCCCTCTACCTACTTCTGACAGGCCATCTCAATGGACTACATGTCAGGCCTTCCATCCACCAAGAGGGGAAATGACTTTGTTTTTATGGTTGTTGATTGCTTTTCCAAGATGGAGATTCTAGCCATATAGAAGAAGAGAATCAAAATAGAGGCCACTTCCAAGATATTGTTTGAACAAGTATGGGTAAATTTTGGAATCGCACAAACCAATGTCTCAGATCGAGACAATTGGTTCCCTAGTACATTCTAGTCGAGCCTCTGGTCACTATAGGACAATAAGATTTGGTAACTCCAAGACCTCTGGTCAATCAGATGATCCTTCATATCCTATGCATGTACAATTATAAGCACACCCTCACATGGTATGAGAGTATTCCCCATGTCTAGTATAGCTACAATCAATTCCTACATAACTCAACTAGCCACAACCCCTTTCAGGTGGGGTTGGGATTCCAACCATTGGTCCCCATGGATGTTGCACTACCCTGGTGGCCTCCTCAACTAACTCATCCCCTGCTCCACTTGAACATGAAAAAACCACTCGATTCATTGAGAGGATCCAACACATCCTCCAACAGGGTGAGGATATTTTACATAATTCCAATGCCAAGTATAAGAAGCTCCATGATCAACATCGTGTGTCACATAAGTTTAAGGTGGGATACAAAGTTTGGTTGCACTTGTAGAAATAAATCCTTATAGTGCCCTATCAGAAGCTTCATCCACTCTGTTATGGGTCGTACACCATCACCAAGGATGTGGGTGACAATTTTTTTGAGCTCAACATTCCTCCTTTCCCTGGCCTACACCAAGTATTCAATGTGGCTCCAATTTGGCCATGTTTTCCACCATTATTGGACACCTCAAAGATAGTAGAGTAGTTGACATTGACATAGCTCAACCATGACTACATGAAACACTAATATAGTGATAATATTGTGGACACACAGATTAATGACACTTGACATCAAAAGATCCAGCTTTATTGAGTTGTCAAAGAAGGGTAGCTCGTGCACCAAGGCAAGTGGCTCACCCGGGGCCAAATTCAATAGAAATTTCCCCATCTGATGGGGGAAATCAATGCAATGGATACCATTAATTCCTAATGGGGGAGGATTTATCCATATAGATTTCAGTGGCCTCCCACCTATTCCAACTAGTTCATCTTGGCGGTTTTCCAGTTTAGCAGTTTTTTCCTATTTTTTGGGTCCTCAACTTCTAGGTCCGTTTTGAGGCCCTAAACAACATTTTTAGGGCTCGCCACGGTCAAAATGTAGACAAAGTTTTAGTCAGACAACAACAAGTGTATTCCTTAGATAGACCTTTCCAATGAGCTATCATGCGCCTAAAACAAATATCGTGTGCAAAAGTTATGACCCCGGGAAGTTGATGTACTAGCTTACCCCAACGGGGCCCACATGATTTTTGGCACTTCATCTCCTAGGGTTATGTTTCTAGATGTCTAGTGTTTTGGAATTCATGTTTATTGTAAAAATTCCTTCAGATTCACATTGTAATCATCTTCTTGCAAATGAGCACATTCGTTGCATCTTTTCTCAGAGATAAGCCGCCACCATTCCAACAAGCTTGTTTTTCATTGCATTTTATAGTTTCAACTTATTTCCTTATTGAATAGAAACAAATTTTATTGTATCATTGTTATTCTATGTTAAACATATTTTAATAATCTGTATTCATTCCGTTCTTCTTATAAAATATGGATCAAATGTATCCCACACTGGGTGAACCATGTATATCTATGTCTCTATTGTATTGTGTATCTTTTGTGTTTTATTTCCACATTTGTTTTATTTTATTGCTTTGCAATCTTGTGTTTCTAACATTAACATGTTGTCTTCTTTAGATCCTTCCTCTTTTTGTTCATAGTTTTCTTCATGGAATTTTTCTTCAAGCACTTATTTTGTAGAGGTTGGATGACATTCTTCATCTATAATCTCATCATCTATTGGAAAATCTTCTCTGTAAATAAAATACTTGATATCTTGGAAAGTATATTGCAAATTTTGAGTGGTTGGGCCCTAATACCTAAGAAATTTTTAAACAAGATTTGTGGATGAAGGTATGCTCCTTGGATTTCATGAATGCATCAGCCACTTCTATTGTCTTCACTCTATAGATGTTATACACAATCACATTAGTATATCATCATGTAACACATTCAATGTTGAAGCATACTTTTATAATTCACAACATGTGTGACTACTAGGGTTGTGTTACCATTAAACTTTGGACAATTCCTATTCCACTCTGGAGGGTAATCATTTGGATACCTAGGAATTCCTTAGATATCAAGGGAAGGATATAATTGATGTGTATGACAAGGTGTCTTGGTCCCATTAGCTGGAATGGAACTTTAATTAAATTGCTCGAATAGATCAAGGATCATCTAGATGAAGAGGGTAGCTTCCCTCAATGGAGTTACAAAATAAAATTATATGAAGTTAATCAAAATTGTGAGGGTAAGTTCCTTCAGTGGAGTCTCTGGGTAAGTTATAGGCAAGTCATTTGGGATAGAATTTTGAAGTGTTATTATGGGATTAGAAAGGATTCAAAACCCTCCCTGACAACAATTCCAAAAATGTTATTGCACAATGTTTTTTGGGGGAAAATACCAACACAAGCAACAAATGTGTTACACAACTAGGGAAACCTATCATTGTCACCTCAATATATATCCCCCTCATTTTAGTGAATGACCAGTCCCACAGAAGGGATATTTGTAACGTAACCAACCCTCAACTGGGTCATGTCACTATTAAAATGACCAACTAAAAACTTTTGATACTAAATCTATATGCGGAAGTAACACTCAACATGGAATTCATATACATGTAACTGTCTATGCTACTTAAAAATGTAAATACAATTTCTTAAATATGCATAGAAACAACTAAATAGAAGATATAAACCTTCAACCACATAAATTGGGATTTAAATGCATAATTATGCTCGAAAGAAATAATAACCAAATATATTTTAGAGTAAATTGCAAAACAACTGTATCAACATTATACATGAGTAAACACAACAAATATAACACTTTTATTCTAAAATCTACATCCTGCTATAGAGGACATATGTCCCTCCCAAGAATAGCATTTCTATTCCATTTCTTAATAACAAGACACCCCCAATATGGGGATATGAATCCACAAGAGACGAAGGTCCCTAAGGTTGGATAATGTTCCCCTTTCAGCAGTTAAGCCCTCATCGCATGAGCACACTTCCCCTTAACTTGCAAAATCCAAGGGATGGCATCCCCCTTCACTACTCATAGTCTTTCAAGACTTTTCATTCTGCTCTAGGGCATCCATCCTAGTTTGGATATGAATTATTCTTGATGGGACTTCCAGAATTCCACAACTACAAAAGAAAATTTAGCCAACAACAAAATGCATGCTTCCTTGGTGAAATTCAAACGAATCATTACTCCCAGTCACACAACCTCTTTCTACATGAAATTATTACTTGAAACAACAACTAAACATGCCCATAAAAATTTCCTTCAATATTCAACACTCAAAACTCCATTGTTGGCCACAAAACTTCATGTAAAAATAACTCTTTATGCAAAAACATGAATGCATAATTCTGGTCTCCTACCCATACCAATTTCCTCACTTTCTCTTTCTTTCTTAATATTCACTCTTCCCCAAGCTGATTGTGGTCAACCCCCATGCTCCCAATGACTATGAGATGTGACTCTCACACCGACCCTATTACGTGAATTTAATGATCGGGGTCTAGAAAACTAAACAACTAATGGAAGGTTCATGGTAAGGATAATTTAGAAGGAAATAAGAAATGGGTTTTGGTTTAATAGATACAGTTAAAATATTCCCCCATAGGACCCCTTCCCCTTCTCGTCGATACTTAGCCCCCAATATTTGTTTGTGTCCATCTGCGGTTGGTGCTACATTTTATTCATTATATTCAATTTAAAAATTATTTACATATTACATCATTTTGTCTCTAGGCCATTCATCACAATTACAATATTCATCACTAGTTTGGGGTTTGAAAACAAGGACATTACATTTCCCTCCCCTTGCAAATTACATTTTCCTTAGTGCACATAACCATACAATTTACACATTGATATATATAAAAAGGTTACATCAAAATACTTGATAATTATGCAACTTAATGACTCACACAAAAAATCCAAACAACAACTATCCTTTCCCCTCAACCGATACATTGGCTGGATAATAAATATCAAAGTTGTGGCTCTAGGAATCCCAGCTACCAAAATGGAGTCTTCATTCACTTATGTGCAAATGTACATTTGGATTTCTTAAAAATTTGTAAAACTCTGTGGGTATGCCTCCCACATGGCTTCCTCATTCTCCCATGTAGCATATTTAGAACCATAATAGGTTCATTGAACCTTTACCAATCCTATATCTTTTCTCCTAAGCACTTTGATTTTCTTGTTGAGGATGTGCATTGGATCCACTAATAAATCTTCTTCGTGTTCCACCTGGATCACATTCCAATCAATCACATGATTAGTATCATGTACATACCCTTTTAACGCAGACACATGTAATAAATTATGAATTCTCATGGATGTAGGTAATGCTAGCATGTATATAGTTGCACCTATCTTTTATAATATCTACAAAGGCCCACAATATCTTGATTCCAACTTTGGGAAATTTCCCAATTTCAACGAGCTTCTCTTGGATTTAACTTTTAAAAATAAATGTTCTCGAAATTTGAATTCTCTATTTGTTCTTTTTTTATTGGCATACCTCTTTTGTCGATCCTGTGCAACTTTCAAATTATGCTTGATATTTACCATCTATTATTTCATTTCCTTTAACAATTTGGGCCCAATCACGAATCTATTTGCTCGATTATTCCATCTTATTCATGTGTTTCAGTTTCTCCCTACAATGCTTCAAACAAGCTCATCTTCAATGATTCATGATACCCATTATTATAAGAAAATTCAACTAAATGGATGTAATCCTTCCACCTAGAAGGATTTTTCATTACATACATTCTCAACATATATTCAATTACTCAATTAATCCTTTTTGTTTTCCCACCCAACTCTGGGTGATACACTATATTGAAATTAAAATTTGTCCCAAACCCATTAAACAACCCCTTCCAAAACTTTGAAGTGAACTTGGGATCTCGGTTTGATATTATTATCATAGGCACACCATGTAGCCTCGGAACTTCTCTTATACAAATTTATGCAATGTTGGCTTCCTTATGAGCTACTTTCATTGGAATTAAATGTGCAACCTTTGTAATCTTGTCCACCACTACCATGATGGAATCATGATGCCTTATTTTCCTAGGAAATTTGGTAATGAAATTTTAATAACCACTTGCCATTTCCATTTATGACTAGGAAGCGACCGCAACAATCCTGTGATATGTCTATAATCAATCTTTACCTTATGACATTCCATGCATATGGCCAAACAATGCATGGCATCTTTCTTCATATGAAGTGAAAAATATTCGTCTCTTACAGTTGTAATAATTTTCTAGTATCCTGGATTTCCAGCGTATGGCACATTATTCATCTCCTTCAGAACTAAATTTTTGAATTCTTGATAATTGGAACATTAAATATGTTCCGGAATAAGAGGATTTCATCATCTTATATTTTTTAATACTTATATTTTTGTTGTACATCATTTTGTTGTAAGCCTTCTTTAACTTCCACATAATGTTGATCTATTTTTACAACCTCTATAAATTTGTCTTTTATATATGTTTTGTACATACTAATGGTTGTAGAGTTCATTTTATGAAAACTTATGTTGAGTGCATAAGATACCTTGTTCTCTTTTCCCTTTATATGATTTATGTCAAAGTTGTATCACTAAGAAATTCCAGCCATCTAGTTTGTCTAGCATTGAGTGTTGGTTGTTCAAACAAATATTTCAGACCACTATGGTCTATTGTTAATTAAATTTTTCTTCCCATAGGGTAATGCCTCCACATCCTTAAGGAATGTACTATGGATTCGAACTCTAAGTCATGTGTAGCATAATTTATTTCATGCTCCTTCAATTTTATTGAATCATGACAAATTACATGTCCATTTTTCATAAGGACTACATTTAGCCCTTCCTTGCATGCATCTATGCACACAACAAAATCCTCATCTGGATCTGCAACTTTTAAAATAGGTGCACTGGTTAGAAAATCCTTTAAGCACTAGAATTTTTCTTCACACTTGGCACTCCACTCAAATTTCACTCATTTCTTTTGCAAATATGTTATTGGGTGTACAATCTTGGAGAATCAAATAACGAATCTCATGTAGTAACCAACTAGACCCATAAATGACATAACCTCGAAATTGTTTGTTGTTGTTGGCCAAATTTTGATTTCTTCAATATTTTTCGAATCCAATGCTATACCACCTTTTGAAACATTGTGACCCAATAATGAATTTTATTTTGATAAAAAATGCACTTACTCAATTTGGCGTACAACTGGTTCCCTCTTAACACTTGTAGCACCATCCTCAGATGTAACTCATGACCTTCCTTTTTGTTGGAATAGATAAGAATGTCATCCAAGAATACAATGACAAACCTGTACAAGAAATCTTCGAACACCCCAGTCATGAGAAACATAAATGTAGTTAGTGTATTTGTCAACCGAAAAGGCACCACTGCGAACTCATAGGGTCCATACCTTGTTTGAAAGGTTGTTTTTCTAGTATCGCATTCTTTGATTATAACTTGATGATATCTTGATATCAATTCAATGTTGGAGAATATATTTTCTCCTTTCAACTAATCAAAGAGATCATCAATCCTTGGAAAATGATATTTATTCTTGAATGTAACCTTCTTCAATTTTATGAAGTCAATACATAACCTCAACATTCCATCTTTCTTCCTGAAAAAAAAGAATTGGGGCACCCCAAGGAGAAACACTTGAGCATATGTACCCTTTCTTTAACAATTCTTCTAGCTACATTTGATACCCTTTTATCTCTAGCATGCTCATTCTATAGGGAGTCTTGGACACTGGGGCATCTCTAGAAATTAATTCAATAGAAAAATATATATCCCTCTTTGGTGGTAATCCTGTAAACTCCTGAAACACATCTTCAAACTCTTTCAAGACTAGATAATCCTCAAGACTTGGCTCTTTATCGTTCATTGTCTCTTCCATATGGGATGCATATATCTGGAACCCTCTTCTAAAAATTATTTTCATCTACAATGCTGAAATCTCTCGGACATATATAGGACTTGGAATACCTTCCATTGTCCTGGGATTCCCTTCTTCATCAAGAAATGTGAAAACCTTGTTATAACAATCTAAATTAGAATGATGCTTTTCTAGCTAGTCCATACCAATCAATTAGTGATAAGACCCCAGTCGTATGATGTTAAAATATGCCCTAGTGTTAATTCAATTCATGTTTATAGGGCATTCTTTAACAAGATCATTAATTCATCTCTTGGTTCTAGTAGCTAGTTGAACTAACCAATACTTTTCATTCTTACATTTATTCAATTTAAATCTCTCAACTAGCTTTGGATCTAGATACGTATGACTAGCTCCATAATTAATTCAAATAGCTATGGGATGATTATCAAACTTACCTTCCACTTCAATCATGTGGGATTAATAGTCTGATTGTCTATTATCCAAAGATGCATAGATCCTTGGCATGATTTTTCTCATTTGCTCTAATGTATCTTCTTGCTTGATGCTATGCAAATTCTTCACATTATCTCCTCGGTGAAGATGATGTATATACATGTGATCTCCTTCACATCCTCAACAATTTATGGGCTACTGTCTTGGCCTCTTTCCCAAGGACTCTATCATTTTATGTTCACCTTAACAAATTTACCAACTTAAGGAGAACTATGACCTCAAAACAAGAACTCTATCCCTTAAAACCCACATTTTTGCATACAAAACATGAAAACAACCTCCAAATCAAAAAGCGGTGCTAACGATAGCATCATCTTTTCTAATCGAGTCAAAATTAAAACTTTTTTCAAGAATGTCCTTAAAAAATTAAATAGTTGCTCAGAAAAATCTTAAAATCAACACCTAAATAAAAAAGTGACGCTACCTAAATATTCTTTTTTCTAAATATTAAAATTATATCTAATTACAACCAAATTGAAACTATGGCCCTGACAACAAATCCCTATGCAAATAAAAACCCCAAAATTGGACCCTAAATGGTCACTTGAAATTGTATTTACTTACTTTAAATTGTTGTTTTACATTAAAAAATAAAGAGAGTAGAAAATCTTAAAAAAAAAAAAAATTTAAATGAAGATTTTTGTTTTTAAATATATTCAAAACCCAAAATAAATAAAAAAATGCCTCGGAAAACAATAAATTAAAAACATATTCATACCCTAAATTTGAAAAACAAAAACATTTAAAAAATGATGGAAAAAAACCCTAAAAATAAATTAAAAGAAAAAAATAATAATTTCCCCCAAAAAAAACAATTTAAAAAAAAAAATTTGGAAAAAAGAATCACAAAAAATCTGTTGAAAGCTAAAAAAAAATAAAAACAAAAATGAGAAAAAAAAACAAAAAAAATACTCTTAAAAAAAAAATATTAAATTAAAAAAAAAAAAATCATATCTAAAATAAATAAAAAATACAAAAAATTCCTAAGCTAAAACTTTATATTAAATTTAAAAAAGAAAAATCAAAATACAGATGTCATTACAAATTTAGAAGAAAAATAAAAATTTTATATATATATATATATATGCGCAATGGGTGGGGGTGATATATACATGTGATCTCCTTCACATCCTCAATAATTTATGGGCTAGTGTCTTGGCCTCTTTCCCAAGGACTCTATCATTTTATGTTCATCTTAACAAAGTTACCAACTTAACGAGAACTATGACCTCAAAACAAGAACTCTATCCCTTAAAACCCACATTTTTGCATACAAAACATGAAAACAACCTCCAAATCAAAAAGCGGTGCTAACGATAGCATCATCTTTTCTAATCGAGTCAAAATTAAAACTTTTTTCAAGAATGTCCTTAAAAAATTAAATAGTTGCTCAGAAAAATCTTAAAATCAACACCTAAATAAAAAAGTGACGCTACCTAAATATTCTTTTTTCTAAATATTAAAATTATATCTAATTACAACCAAATT
>CBVK0100286567.1:0-22498 GCA_900067695.1 Picea abies
CATATGCGCCTGATGTACGAAGATATGGCGCGCATGCACGCGTTTTCTATGGGCGCGATGCGATTTTGAATTTTTTAGCCAATTTTGTATAGTTTTGGCCCTTTTGTTGTGTTGTGGAGTTAATCCTTGTGCTATGAATGAATGTTTTTTTGTGTTGATGATGTGGAGTTCTTGTCGCCCTGTGCGGATGAAATTTCAGTGATAACACTGACTCTGACTCTAACTCTAAATCCTCTGAGTCCTCTAAATTAGAACTCTCGTCTGAAGAAGATTCGGCATGTGCATGCTCATCATCTCGGATAGGTGGAAGAGTGAAGGTGTCTGCATGCGGTTCTTGAGGTACATGCGAGACGCTTTCCTCAAATTGGACACTATGCTCAATGATGAGCTGGTCCAAGGAAAGATCAATAAGTCGATATCCCTTCACACCGTTATGGTATCTAGAAAAGATGAACTTAATGCTATGTGGATCAAGTGCCTTCCTCTTTCCAGAGTGATTCTGGGCCCATGCACGTGAACCAAAAATGTGAAAGTGGGCCACTTCTGGTTTGAGGCCACTCCAAGCCTCGTAGGGGGTCTTATCCTTGACAGATCTATGAGGAAATATGTTTTGGATGTATGTTGCATAGTTAAGTGCTTCGGCCCATAGTCTCTGTGGTAGTTATTTTGCATGCAACATGCAAGATGTCATCTCCTTTAGAGATCAGTTTTTTCCGCTCAGCAACTCCATTTTTCTGTGAATTATAGGGAACTAAATGTTGCATTTGAATACCTACCTCTTGGTAAAGGTTATGGATCTCATGATTTACATACTCTCCCCCGTTATCATCTCAGAGGACTTTGATCTTCTTTTTGGACTGTGTCTCAACCAAGGCTTTGAAATCTTTGAGGTGTTGAAAGACCTCAGATTTTTTCTTGAGAAAGTAGATCCAAGTAAAATGTGAGAAGTCATAAAAAAAATGAGAACAAACCTCACTTTTTTGATGGATAGATGCGGAAAAGGACCCATAAGGTCACTATGGATCAGATCTAAAGGTGTGGAAGCTCACTGAGACTTTCCTTTGTCAAATTTTTCTACTTGCTAAGTTGTTGCATGTATCTTAAATTCAAATGTCCAAACCTTTTGTGCCATATTCTACTACTTTCATCAACATGAGTGCGTAGTAAAGCATAATCAGGTTCAATTAATTCAGAAAATGTATACAATCTAGACTGATGATTTACCTCACTGGTAGCAACCCTGGAGTTGGTTTTCATGGCGTAGATGTCCACGACATTTGGTGTGAATACAAATTTCTTTCCAGTGCCAGAATTCGCCATCTGATACACGGAGAGAAGGTTGACAGAAAGCTTGGGAACATGCAACACATTCTCAAAACTTTCGTTGGTGAGTTCAATCCTTCCTTTGTCGGTGAATTCGAAAGAAGATTTGTTCCCCATTAGAATGGGAGGACCTTTCCATGCATCCAAAGAAGAATATACTTCTTCTGAGGTAGCCATGTGATGTGATGCTCTTGAATATACGATCCAAGCATCAGGGGAGGAGTTGATGGCAATCAAGGCATGGCTAGAATTGCCTTTCTTGGAATTCAGATCTTCTGGCTTCTTCTTATTTGCACCCTTGGGGATGCGATATCCAAGGTTGTTTTTCTGAATTATCTGAGACATATGATCTATTTGTTTTTGCATGCATGTGGATTCTGAATGGAATCATTTGTAACAATATGTGCATTTCTCTCATTTTCTTCCCTTTTCTCCTTTGGATCTGAAGGCATCGATGAAGGGTTTTGTGTACCCTTCCTTCTTCATATGTGAATGAGATTTTCACTTATCTTTATCTTTATATTTCTGATATTTGTGGCTTCCATCATGCAAAATGAGTGCATGTGCCCTTGGGCCTTTGATTGTGCCCATGTTGATGAGATTGGTTTGCTCTTGTGTCAAGGATTCAATAAAGTCCTCAAGAGAAGGCATCTTCGAGGTGGATCCAAAGGTGAATATGACAATATGGAATGTAGATAAGAATACAAATAATTAAGGACCAAGCTTGGAGAGAATGGTGAGAACCATTTGTTTCTCCTTCGTTGATTTATCAACCCCGCAAGCTTTGAGTTGCGACAGTAAATCATTGAATTTTTCAAAGCAATATTGGATATTTTCGAATCATTTTGGATCCAATGTGAGTAGCTCCACCTCTAGCATGTGTCCCCTCATCTCATCCTTTTTTCCAAAGAGCCCTTCCAATATTTTCCAGGCTTCAATGGGAGTCTTACAGGAAGATATGTGAAAAAGGAGATCAGGAGAAATAAGACTGCAAATTGTTCCAAGTGCCTCATCCATGCGATTTAAGTACTTGGATTTTTCTATGGCTGATGTCAGCTCTATATATGTATTCATGGTTAACCAATACAACCCTCTGGATCAGATATGTATGGCTATTTTCGCCTTCCATGCAAAATAGTTGTAAGGTGTAAGAATGAATTCTTTTTGGAATTCCATCTTTCCGCTATCTTCAATCTTTTGTACCTACAAACAATTTTGGTGTATCTTTCTCTTAGCAGTCTATCGGCTATGATACCATGTAAATTTTTTGAAACTAAACAAAATAGATCTATCTAAATAATAATACACACATTTGCATATAGAATTGGAGAAAGAATAAGAAGGAGAGAAATAATGGAAGAATTTTCATTAACCGTTATGAATAATGAATACTTTACACATGATATAATCTATATGTCTCAAAGAGTTCGAATTGAGGTGAACCAATGCACCATAGTGGTGTTCTAGAGTGATATTTACACACACCAGAAATTACAGGAGTGAAGTGCCACCTATTATAGTATTTTAGGCAGTTATGGGAGTGAACTGCCACCTAGTTGAGTTAACTAGTCAACTAGTCTTCAGTTAACTAACTGAACATAGAGTAGTGAGGAGTTAACTCAGAGAATCAAGGCTAATGCACCACTATGGTGATGATACCAAGGAAAGGTCAAATTATTATGGTTATTATCCCAATGTTTCATGGTGATGATCCCAATGTTGCATGGTGATGATCCCAATGCAACATCTAAACTCAACTCAACTAGTCAAACTGAAGTGTCCACTGAAAGAGAATATTCTCCAGGTGGAATATTCTCCCATAAAATATAGGAGACTAGATAATGACTAATTATGAATAATAAACAAGGAATAAACTTAGGAAAAATAAATCCTAGGTGTGTGTGAAGTAACTCCAACAACACAAACCAAGAAAGCAGATAATAATGAAGCACAAGCTACAACCAGAGAAAGCAAAAAAGAAACTGAAGGTTTTAGTTTAGAAAATGAAATAAATAAAATTAAAATCCCCATGCCTCTAGTTGAGCTCGCTAAGAATCCAATTTATAAAAAACAAATTGCTAAAATGATTAATTTTTTTGATGTAGAATGTTATGCAGATGTAATAAATTTACAAGATGAAAAGCCTATGATTATGTTTGGTCTGCACATTGAAAATGCTAAGGATTATGTAGCTCCTTTTTATATTACCTTAATTGTGCATGATCATTTACTTCATAATTGCATGTTATATTTTGGGGCCTCTCACAACTTAATGCCTAAAGTTATCATGGAAAAGTTGGGCCTTGAAATCATTAGACCTTACGAGGACTTATATTCTTTTGATTCCATAAAGGTTAAGTGTCTGGGCATGATCAAAGATCTGGTAGTGAATATTGCACAGATTCTTGTAAAGAGTATTCTTATGGATGTAGTCATGGTTGACGTCCCTGTCAAGTATGGCATTCTTTTATCCAGGTCTTGGGGCACAAAACTTGGTGGATCGCTTCAACTGGACATGACATACACTGCAATCCTGATTTTTGGTGGACAATTTACTCGACTATACAAAGAGACTAGACTGGCATATACTGTAAGTGACCCTCAAAATGCAAACAACTATCTAGTCTATGCTGCCAATCAGGATCTAGGAAATTGTATTTTATCATTAGACATTGATTTTGATGACTGTATAGAAGAGGAAAACAAAAAAATAGAAAAAACACTGAAAAGTGTAAATAACAGAGGAGTATGGAAAATGTTTTTTGATGGCTCTCCATCCTGCGAAGGGGCAGGGGTAGGAGTTTTATTTGTCACACCTAGATATGAATATGCCATTCCCTTTTCATACAGGTTACAGTGGGAAATCGATTATACTAATAATGTCTTTGAGTACGAAGCTCTGGTCTTCGGATTGGTGATGCCTCCATGCTCCCTTCACAACCCGCAGGTCGGAAGGTCTACGTCAATAGGATCTTTCCTCCTTCACTAGCCTGAAGAGATTTTGCAATGGATTTCCTATTTCCATTTCGGGAAATCTACACCCACAACTGAATTTCTTGAAATTCCCCTTTTACTTGGGAGATCAGATTTCGCACTTCTGTGAATCCAGTGATCAGGTATATTTTCCCTCAATCTCCGAAACCCAAAAATCAGTCAACGCTGACTCTTTCTTCTCTCTCCTTCGAACTCCTCCCTATTGCAGTTTCGACAGTCACAATGTCTAGCAACTCGTCTCCCAGACTCCCGAATCTCGATTTACCGAAACGTCAATGCGCTCGCAAGGTTGACCTTTCAACGACCTTCCACTCCATCAGGACTTTGGACTTCGCGGTATTGTGAATCCTGATGCAACGTGTTTGGAATTTCGACCCACAAAACCCTGAAATGGTCAACATAATTGATTTTACACCCACCGTGTGCCACCTGTCCGCCTCGCTGACTCTTATGGCCCACACACACGTTTCTCCACCTTTCACGGTTTCGCGCTTCATGATCCAAAGTGCTCAACCTTTGGCCTTCGACCTCATGATCCCCGAATTCACGAGATCTCTGGATCTCTGCCACTTGTCCTTATGAATGAACAGCTCTAATCCGCTCACTAGTTCATGTTTCACGAACCTTGATACCAGGTCTTCAACTCTTCAACTCATGAAATCCCGATTGGTGATTTCATGAGTGATCCAACAGTTCCTGTAAATTGGATCCACGATTCTACTCCTCCTCAGCTTAGAACCCTTTCGTTACCCTCGTGGTAACTTCCTTGCTGCTCTGCGAGATCTGGTGGCTCACTAGACTTCATGAATTCTCCCCGGAGAATTCTGACCATCTACTTCCTTCTTGACGATTCCTGCGAACTGAACCAGGTATTCTTTCGTGAAAACTTGTCCACCTGCATGCAAACTTGCAATGCCTGCTAAGCACTTCACGACACAAGCTTCCTGTGTTTCTTTTTGGCGATTAATCTAAGTTCCTATACCTTCCAGAGCTTTCTCTCAAATCCAAGTCTTTAGTAAAACCTCTTGCACGCACTCCTTGCAGCAACCTTCAAAACACTTCAAGTGTTGAATTCCTTTCGACTCTGTGCACACCTGCGGCAGCAGTCTCTCAATGCTTTTCTCAGGTTCACAACTCTGAGACTTTACTCAGCTTGCACACTCCTTGCACAACTCCTATGCTCAACTACACTTCAGAGGAAATGAGAACAAAATCTAAACTATTTGAGCCTTCAAAGACACAACCCTGCATTCTTGTCAATGCACTCCTTGCAGACAACTTCTACTGCACTCTTTCCAGGAATCCTTGCTCAAATAGAGAAACAATTGAAACTCATTCCTACTTCCTCTCAGACTTCAAACTCAAAACATGAAATCACATACACAACATATAAAGCAAATGTGTAACAGGAAGTAAACATCTATGAGCATAACATTCAGCATCAATAAACAGAGAACAAACACGACGCCGTGAATTTGAATCAAATCTCTTTCTATTAATTCAAATATCTGTACATGGGTGTTTTTACACATCTCTCTGCTCTCTTCTATGCTCTTCACCACTCTGATTTTCATGCTTATTGTTACAATACGCAAGGAGGGTGTCTATATGTTGTTTCCCTCTTGCACTCTCAAGCTGTCTAATCTACACATTAATTCCTATCTACTTGCATTAACTATCATAATTGCCTCCTATCTACTAAGGACGAGAGCGAATCTCTCAAGGTCCGTTACATTATCATGGATGATTTTAGGGGCTAAATTTCGCTCATGGGCTAATTTTCCATGGTTTTTCCCAAAAAAATATTCATTATTCTAAAAATGATTCGCCCAAATTTTATAGGATACAATAATTTTACCTTAAAAATCATCAAAATTTTATACAAACTATATAAAATCTTTAGAAATTTGAATATTTTTACAAAAATATTGCCAAACATTTATAGTTGGCATATGAAGGATTAGTCAGATTTTTCAAGGTTTCTAGATTTTAAAATAAATTTCCATCCTTAAAATCATCCCTGTACATTATACAAGTGTGCCTTAATTTAATTGTTTCATTTCATTTATGGTTGGTGCATTTACTTTAAGAGGATTTCAAAATTTGAGCTGGGCTTGTCCAACTGTCCTATGTCTCTGCACTGGCTCGCTTGAGATGCTCCTGCATCATATTCCCTCACTTGAAAATTTTCATGGGATCCTGTCCATGAGCTCGTGCATGGTCTGTCCATGCATTTGGATCTCTGCTTCGTTCTCCCAGCTAGCATATTCAACTAGATGGCCCTTCCATTTGACCAAATACTCAAAGTATTTCTTTCGTGGGGTCTTCTTGCTCACTCTTTTGTCTAGTATGCGCTCCATCTGTGGCTTTTCTGCAACTGGCATCTGCTTTGTCCACTACACCACTGGCTGCTCATGTTCTGTTCTGGCTTCCTCAACTTTATATGGGTACAAATCCAAGACATTGAATATTGGAGAGATTCTGATCCCATCGGGTAATTCAATCTCGTAAGCATTTGTCCCAAATTTCTTCAAGACCTTGCATGGTCCGATTTTCTTCATCTTCAATTTATTATATGTTCCTCTCGGGAACCTTTCCTTTCTCAAATGTGAGAGAATCAAATCACCAACTTGTAACTGAAGTTTTCTTCTGTGCTGATCTTCTCTCCGCTTATACTCTTGGTTTGAGTTTTGTAGTCAGTCCTTCACCTGGTTGTGAAGTTCCTTCATCACCTCTATGAAATCTTCTGCACTAGCACTCCTAGTCACAGTATGTTATGAATCTCTCAGTTCAGAAATCCCTCTTAGATGATGCCATAAACAATATGAAATGGACTCTACCCTGTGCTTCTCTTTACTGAGTCGTTATAAGAAAACTTTGCATATGGTAATATGTTGTCTCACTGGCTGTGGTGTTCTGCCACCAGGCTTCTCAGCAAATCTCCTAGACTTTTGTTTACCACTTCTATTTGTCCATCCCTCTAAGGATGATAAGTTGAACTAAACAACAATTTAGTTCCCAACTTCTTCCATAAGGTCCTCCGGAAGTGTCCTACGAACTTCGTATCTCTATCTGAAACTATGCTTCTTGGTAAGTCGTGAAGTTGAATGACTTCTTTGAAAAACAGGTTCGCAATGTGCGTTGCGTCACTGGTTTTATGAAATATAATAAAATGTGCCATCTTGGAAAATCTATCCACCACCACAAAGATTGAATCAAAACCTCTTTGTGTTCTTGGAAACCCCAATATGAAATCCATGCTAACTGCATCCCACAGCCTCTCAGGTATGGGCAATGGTTGATAGAACCCTGCATTCTGCTTCCTTCCTTTCGAATTCTAGCAAATTCTGCATCTATCCATGAATCTCTTGATGTCTGCTCACATTCCCGGCCAAAAATATGACTCATTCAACTTTGTGAACGTCTTGTCGTGACCAAACTGCCCTGCCAATCCTCCGCTATGTTTTTCCTTCAGCAAATTCTCCCTCATGGAGCATTTCGGAATACACAGTTGATTGCCCTTGAATAGAAATCCTTCTTGGATCATGTATTCGACCCATTGGCTTCTATCTATGAGAACTGGATTCTCAGCTGCTTCATATGCCTCCTTAAAATCTGAATCATCTATGTATATGTCCCTAAGATCATCAAAACCCAACGTTTTGACTTTGAACTCCTGCAACAGCAAACACTTCCTGCTCAAAGCATCAACAAATTTGTTAGTAGTACCAAAAATATGTTTAATCACAAAAGTGAAATTTTGCATATATTCTACCCATTTAACGTGTCTCTGATTCAACTTCTCCTGTTGAGTCACAAACTACAATGCATGATTATCACTATATAAGACAAATTCTTTCGGGATTAAGTAATGCCTCCATTTCTTCAATGCATGTATGATAGCATAAAACTCCTTATCATAAGTGGAGTAATTCACTTTCGTTTCATTCATCTTCTCACTGAAGTATGCTATTGGCCTGTCTTCTTGACTCAAGACTACCCCTATTACAAACCCACTTGCATCACATTTCACTTGAAATGTCTTCCGAAAATCAGGCAACACCAAAATTGGTTGTTTCGTGATCTTTCTCTTCAACAGATTAAAACTCCTTTCAGTTTCTTCTATCCAGTGAAAAGACTTATGTCTCTTCTTCACTGTGTCCATCATTGCGGTGCTAATTCCACTGAAATTCCTGATGAATTTTCGGTATAAACTAGCCAATTCATGAAAACTTCTCACCTCGAAGATATTCTTCAGTGATGGCCAATTCTTAATCACTTCCACCTTATCTAGATCCATCCTCAATTTATCTGTAGAAATAATAAACCCCAGATAAATGATCTCCATGTTCATTAATGAGGACTTCTTCATATTTATCAACATCTTCTCCTATTTTAGCCTCTTCATCACTGTAGCTAAATGCTCCATATGTTCTGCCACTGATTTACTGAAAATCAGTATGTCATCCAAATACACAATGACAAATTTTCCAATGAACTCCCTCAGGACTTTGTTCATCAATCTCATGAAGGTACTTGGCGCATTAGTTAATCCAAATGGCATAACAAGCCATTCATACAACCCTTCATTGGTTTTGAATGTTGTCTTACATTCATCACCTTCTCTCATGCGGATTTGATGATAACCACTTTTCAAATCAATCTTTGAAAAGAATTTTGCTCCACTCAAGAAATCCATCAGATCATCCATCCTTGGCAACGGAAATCTGTACCTGATGGTTATCTTATTGATCTCCCTAGAGTCATTACACATCCTCCAGCCTCCGTCTTTCTTCATACTGAGTATTGTTGGAACAACACATGGACTCAAGCTTTCCCTGACCAAACCTTTGTCCATCAGTTCTTGGACTTGTATTTTGACCTCTTCATTCTCTTGCGGCGTCAATCTGTACGCGGCTTTGTTTGGAAAACTGGCTCCTGGTATGAGATCAATATGATGACTCACACTTCTGATCGGTGGCAATGAATGAGGTAGTTCATCCACTACTATGTCAGTGAACTCTCCTAGCAATTCCTGAACCTCTTATGGTAAATCATCCACTCTTGTGCTGGTCAAAACAATCCTCGGTTTCCTGACCATAATGAATTGCAGTTCTTATTTATTCTTAACCTCTATAATAAGTTCCTTCCCACTCATGAGAAGTACAGTGTTGCTTACTTCAGGCTTCACCTCCTTATCCTTGATTGGAAGCAACATGTGAGTTCTCCCATTCTTCTCTAGGGTTTATGTGTTCATTCTCCCATCGTGAATCACATTCCTGTCATATTTCCATGGTCTACCCAGCAATAGATGACAAACATCCATGGGAATAACATCACAGAGTATCTTATCATTATATCCTCCTATCTTAAATTCAACTAAACATTGTTTAGTGACAGTTACCTGATGTCCTTTTTGTAGCCACGAAACTCTGTATGGGCTTGGATGATCAATCGTCTCCAGCTCCAGCTTTTCTACCATCTCTGTAGAAATGAGATTATTTGTGCTACCACTATCCACAATGACCTTGCATACCCTGTCCTTGGTCTTGAAAGCAGTCTGGAAAAGTCTGTTTCTTTGGACTGAATTTTCCACCTTCTTCTCTGGTGTCAAAAGAGATTTTCACATCATCAACGATCTTTCACTTTCAACATCTTCTGCCTCAACATCTTGCCTCTATGCTCCAACAATGTGAGCGTCTCCTCCTTCCTTCTTTTTATCAGGACACTCATAAGACTTGTGCCCGTTCTTTCCACATGTGAAGCATGTTATTACTCCACCTCTTCCTCTTCCTCTACCTCTGGTATGAGGAAAAGTATTATTATCAGCATAATCTCCTCTCTGTTTGGTATGCTGTCCTCTCTGTGAGGTTCCACCTATCTCAGGTCGAGTCTGAGGTTTCTTCCAGTCCTCCTTGGGCTTCTAGTTTTTATCCTGGGAAATTGATTTGCCTCTGAGCTGACTTCTGCCTCGGCCTCTTTGACCCTGCTTTCGGCTCAGCTTCTCTTCAGCCTTCAGATCCATTTGATAAGCATATTCCACTGTTTGGATGGTTATCATGCTCATTTCATCTTGGATATTGTATCTCATGCCATTCATGTATCTAGATACTTTTTCATCATCGCTTTCCCGATGACCTGCCCTAATGTTCAGTTTGGATAATTCTTCAGTGTATTCCTTCACTGACATCAACTTTTGTCTCAGGTTCTGCATCCTCTTGAACAGAGTGATCTGATAATCTCTGGGGATGAATTTCTCCTTCATCTTTGCGATCATCCTGTCCCAGCTTTTCATCTTCTACTTGCCTTTGCAGCGTCTGTCAGCTTGTAGTTCATCCCACCACAATGCTGCATGTCCCTTCAATCTCATGACAACATGCTTGACCTTCTTGTCCTCTTCGACATCTTCATAGTCAAAGTATGTGTCTAGAGCTCAAATCTAGTCTAGAAGCTCCTCTGCATCCAAGTTTCCCTCATAAAATGGAATGTCCATTTTCGCACTTGCACCCATCCTTGCAATAGCCTTGATCAAACGTTCATTTACTGCATCTTCAGCTACAACTTCTTCTTCGTGTTCAGCCTCAATTTCACTTTCGGAATCACTAAGATCCCCAGCACTGATTGTGTGTCTCTGTGATGTCTCCATTTCTTCGAGTCTGGCTCGTAGATCACGCATCTCTCTCTCCATGGATGGATCAGTTATCTGCCTACCTCTTCTTCTCGGCATTTCCCTATCCTATGGATCGGGTGACTGTCTATCTCTTCTCCTTAGCAGCATGGTGAATTCTCTTTTTCCCTTCTATAGAAAGAAAAGAACCTTTTTGTGCTCTGATACCAAACCTGACGCCTCCACGCTCCCTTCACAACCCACAGGTCGGAAGGTCTGCGTCAACAAGATCTTTCCTCCTTCACTGGCCCAAAGAGATTTTGCAACGGCTCTCCTATTTCTCTTTCGGGAAATCTGCACCCACAACTGACTTTCGTGAAATTCCCCTTTTACTTGGGTGATTGGACTTCACACTTCCACGAATCCAGTGGTCGAGTACATTTTCCATCAATCTCCTAAACTTGAAAATCAGTCAACGCTAACTCTTTCTTCTCTCTCCTTCGGACTCCTCCCTATCACAGTTTTGGCAGTCACGATGTCTAGCGACTCATCTCCCAGGCTCCTGAATCTTGATTTACCGAAACGTCAATGCGCTCGCAAGGTTGACCTTTCAACGGCCTTCCAATCCGTCGGGACTTTAGACTTCATGGTATCGCGAATCCTGATGCAACATGTTCAGAATTCCGACCCATGAAACCCTAAAATGGTCAATGTAATTGATTTTACACCCACCATGTGCCACATGTCCATCTCACTGAATCTTATGGCCCACACACACATTTCTCCACCTTTCACGGTTTCGCATTTTGTGATCCAAAGTGCTCAACCTTTGGCCTTCGACCTCGTGATCCCTGAATTCACAAGATATCTAGATCTCTGCCACTTTTCCTTATGAATGAACAGCTCTAATCCGCTCGCTACTTCACTGTTTCATGAACCTTGATACCAAGTCTTCGACTCTTCAACTCACGAAATCCCGATTGGTGATTTCATGAGTGATCCAACAGTTTCTGTAACTTGGATCCATGGTTCTACTCCTCCTGAGCTTAGAACCCTTTCGTTACCCTCACGGTAACTTCCCTACTACTCTGTGAGATCCGGCGGCTCACTGGACTTCGCGAATTCTCCACGGAGAATTCCAACCGTTTGCTTCCTTCCTGATGATTTCTACGAACTGAACCAAGTATTCCTCCATGAAAACTTGTCCACCTGCACGCAAACTTGCAACACCTGCTAAGCACGTCACGGCATAAGCTTCATGTGCTTATTTTTGGAGATTACTCTAAGGTCCTATACCTTCCTGAGCTTTCTCTCAAATCCAAGTCTTTCGAAAAACCTCTTGCACGTACTCCTTGCAGCAACCTTCAAAACACTTCAAGTGTTGAATTCCTTTCGACTCTATGCACACCTGTGGCAGCAGTCTCTCAATGATTTGCTTAGGTTCACAACTCTGAGACTTTACTCGGCCTGCGCACTCCTTGCATGGCTCCTGTGCTCAACTGCACTTCAGAGGAAATGAGAACAAAAGATAAACTATTTGAGCCTTCAGAGACGCAACCCTGAATTCTTGTGAACGCACTCCTTGCAGACAACTTCTATTGCACTCTTTGCAGGAATCCTTGCTCAAATAGAGAAACAATTGAAACTCATTCCTACTTCCTCTCAGACTTCAAACTCAAAACATGAAATCACATACACAACATATAAAGAAAATGTGTAACAGGAAGTAAACATCTATGAGCATAACATTCAGCATCAATACACATAGAACAAACACGATGCCATGAATTTGAATCAAATCTCTTTCTATTAATTCAAATATCTGTACATGGGTTTTTTTACACATCTCTTTGCTCTCTTCTATGCTCTTCACCACTCTGATTTTCATGCTTATTGCTACAATACACAAGGAGGGTGTCTATATCTCGTTTCCCTCTTACGCTCTCAAGTTGTCTAATCTACACATTAATTCCTATCTACTTGCATTAACTATCATAATTGCCTCCTATCTACTAAGGACGAGAGAAAATCTCTCAAGGTTCATTTAATTGTTTCATTTCATTTACGGTTGGCACATTTACTTGAATATTATTTCAAAATTTGAGTTGGGCTTGTCCAGCTGTCCTATGTCTCCGCACTGGCTTGCTTGAGATGCTCCTGCATCAATTGGAGGCTGCCAGGAAAAAAAAAATTGACAATCTAATAGTTTATGGTGATGCAGAAAGTATTGTAAAACAAATAATGCAACAATATCAAGAAAAACATCCAAGGCTAAGGTCATATAGAAATTGTGCTTGGGATCTGATTGAGAATTTCTTCTCATCATTTAACATTCATAACATTCCCAGAATGGAAAATCAACAGGCAGACTCCTTGGCCAAAGCTGCTGCGACTTTTATACCTCCTACTATCCTAAAACTAAATTATCATATAGAAATGAGGCAAAAACCTTCAATCCCAAATAATGTGAAACACTGGCAGATCTTTGAAGATGACGAGCAGATTAAAAAATTTCTAGAAATGGTCGATGAATTCTCCGAGACTCATATAGATCAAGAGAACTAGAACGATCCTATCTGGATCATGCAAGAAGGTGAAGAGCCTAAAAATTTCCAAGATAAGATCACGAATCATTGAATGTTTGTACTTAAGAACAATCAAATCCATAGAGGACTAATACCCTTAGAGAGGTTGATTGACAAAGATGACATACCCTTGAAATCTACCCTATGAACTCAACCCGAGGAGGTTGAAGACTGTGACAGAGGAACTAAAGAAGAACCTAAGATAGTTAAGTTATCTAAATACCTTTCAGTTCAGGAGAAAAACAAACATGTCAAATTTATTAAACAATACAAAGATGTATTTTCCTGTTCTTATGATGATTTAAAAACTTATGATACCTTTGTGATTGAACATGCGATTCCTTTGAAACAGGGTATCAAACATTTTAGAAAAAAGTTGAGACAGATAAACCCTATCCTCTTACTTGTGATAGAAAGAGAAGTCAAGAATATTCTCGATGCAAAGATTATGTCCCACTTAGGTATTCTGAATGAGTAGCAAATCTGGTACCTATCAGAAAGAAAAGTGGAGAAATTAGGCTTTGTGTGGATTTCAGAAATTTAAACCGGTCATCCCTGAAAGATAACTACCCACTACCAAAAATGGATCATGTCCTGGAAAAATTAGTTGGAGAAAACAGAATGTCCATGATCAATGGCTTCTTAGGTTATAACCAAACTGTTGTCCACAAAGATGATAAAGAAAAAACTTCAATCACTACTCCATGGGAAAATTTCATGTATGATAAAATGTCATTTGGTTTGATGAATGTAGGGGCCACCTTCCAAAGAGAAATGGATATATATTTCATCAGTGAGAGAGATAAGTTTGTCATTATTTACTTAGATGATCTAACAGTCTTCTCGAATTTTGATGCAGAACATTTGTTTCATCTCAAACAAACTTTTGAGAAATGTCAAAAATTTGGTTTGTCTCTAAACCCTAAAAAGTATCATTTTTATATGCAAGAAGGAATACTTCTAGGTCATATGGTTTAAAAATATGGAATAAAGGTTGATCCCAAGTGAATCGAGGCTATTGACACAATAAACATTCCTAAAAATAAAAAAGAAATCTAGTCTTTTTTAGGTAAAATAATTTTTTTGAGAAGTTTTATCCCTAACTTTGCTGAAATTGTCAAATTAATCACTGATATGTTGAAGAAAGACAATGAAATCAAATGGAATTATGAAGCTAAAGCATCATTTGAGCAAGTTAAGAAAGCTATAAGAGAAGCTCCAATATTAGCTAGTCCTCACTATACTAAGGAATTCCTGATCTTTTCTTTTACATCGGAACATACTATCACAACAATACTTCTCCAAAAGAATGAAGAAGGTTTCAAGTAGTCGATTATGTTTTTCAATAAAAGTCTCAGAGATGCCAAATTAAGATACAATATACTGGAAAACGAAGCCTACGCTATGGTGAAAGATCTCAAATCTTTCAGGACATATGTATCACACTCCAGAATAATTGCTTATGTGCCAACAAGCTCTTTTAAAGATATATTGGTACAACTGGACAGTGATGGTAGAAGAGATCGGTGGTTAGCCAAAATTCAGAAATTCGATCTAGAAGTCAAATCGACCAAGCTGGTCAAATTTTAGGGTTTGGCAAAGATATTAGTAGAGCCCAATTTCATAGAACTTGGGATAAATCATCTGGAATCACATGGACTTGTTCCATACATAGGGGAACTTGACGATCAAACCCCTAGAGTCCATATCGAGGGAAAATTTTCTTTCTATGACTGGTATCATGATATCATTTCATATCTCCTTACCCTTCAGTGTCAACGCAATATGACTCCATCAAAAGAAATAATGTTGAAACTACACGTAGTTAAATACTGTATCATCAAAGGACAATTGTATTGGAAAGATACTCTAGGTTTCTTACTACGTTGTCTAACAAAATCTTATATAGGGGATTTCATAAATGAATTTCCAAAATGAGTGTGTGGAGGAGATCATGCCTGGAGGGCCATGACCTACAATATTCTAAGAGCTGGATATTATTGGCCAACAGTATTTACCGATGCCAATGCTAAAGTTAGAGCCTGCAACCCTTTCCAATTGTTCTCTGGCAAGAAAAATATCCCTACATTACCTTTGGTCCCAGTCAAGACAGAGACTCCTTTTCAACAATGGGGCCTAGATTTCATAGGATAAATCCACCCATAGTCAAGCGCCCAGTATAAGTGGATTTTACCTTCTATCGACTATTTCACAAAATGGGTTTAGGCCATTCCAACTCGGAATGCCACAAATTCGGTAGTTATAAACTTTTTGGAAGAGAACATCCTATCCAGATTTGGTTGCCCCCAAAAAATAGTTATGGACAACACCCAAGCATTCAAATCTATGGAAATGATAAGTTTTTGTCGAAAATACAACAATGTGTTGGGACATTCTACAACCTATTATCCTTAGGGAAATGGGTTGGCCGAATCATCCAAAAAAATATTGATGAATATAATAAATAAAGTATTAAGGGAGAATAGAAAGGCTTGGTAGGTTCACCTAAAGTACGCCTTATGGGAAAATTGGATCGGCACTAAGAAATCAATAGGCATGTCTCATTTCCAAATGGTTTATGGCACCGACGTTGTCCTCCCTATTAATCTATCTCTTCCAGTAATAAAGTTGTGGCAAGACGCGAACAAAGATCCAAATGACGTAATGAGGAGGATAAAAAATCAAAGTCCAACAAAATAGGGCCGAAGTCGATGTCAGACTTCAAAAATACCAAGATAATATGAAATCCCTTTTTGACAAAAAAGAGAAAGATAGGGAATTTCTTCTTGGTGATTTAGTTTTGAAATGGGATGTCAGGAAAGAAGATCCAGGTAAACACGATAAGTTTGATCACCTCTGGTTCGGACCGTTGAGAATTGCATCTACAGAGGGTAAGAATTCATTCCTTCTAGAGAATTTCGACGGGAAATTTTTTGACACCCCTATAAACGGGTGCTATATAAAACATTTCATGCAATAAAAATGTTTCACAATACCATTGTATATAGCAATTTGGTTTTTGTTTACTTTCGCAACTTTATTTTCCTTCATAGGATACCTGAATTTTACTTTTATAAACCTAGTTTTATTTAATACTCTGAAAAGAAAAAAATAAAATGTATGTACTGTATATCATTTCTATTTTGTGGAACTCTATGATTGTTTCTTTTTGCTAGACATTTATCATCAGATGAGGAATAAGGACATATCGGAATTCAATGCTCAATTTTCAGAATAAGTTTTTTTCTCTCAAATAGGTGATGAATTAATAATTGGTTAGGTTGCAAATATAAATGAAATCCAAGGTATGAACTTCTATGCTTATTTTTCAATCTAAAATGCTAAAATAAATCTCATCGAATCTTAGCATAATTCTACTCATGTAAAAACGATCACCTGATCAAAGATCGGAAAAGTATAGATCTGAAAACCTCCAAATAAAAATAAAATGAGATAAAAATAGAAAGAAGAGAAGTTGGTAATTGAAAAGTGGACTGTGTGGAAGTGAGATTATTTTATGCCAAACCCTCTCATCCCTCGTTCCATTTCACTTTTCCTATCTCTGACCTTTTACTCTATTTTGATTTTCATGACCTGTCCTTAAATCTTCATAACCTGTGCTTAAATATTCATAGAAAGAAAAGATTTCTCCCTGACTTTGAAAACTTAAAAACATATCTTTAAAACAAGACTAGGCGAAAATATTTATGTTCTTTTGATTCCAACTTAAAGAAAGTATGTCTAGGATAATCCTAATAACTTTATCTCTTCTATCATATTTTTACTGATAAACCTACTCAAGGAGAATCCCTAGAAAACAAAAGTTCCCAATAAAATATTCCCTATAGGAAAAGATGTATTGAAGATCGAGAGAGATCTAGCTTAGAGTACAATAAAAAATTGTTGACAAACCTTCATTGTCAAATATTAAGCAGATATCATCCCTGTATGACACATACAAGTTGATTTCCCCCACTTCAAAAATATATAAAACATATAAGATAGATGGTGAAAGGAAATTCATAACTTGATTTACCCCATCTAGTCCAAGACAAATGGTGAAAGGAAATTCGTAAAATCAATTGCCCCAATTTTGTCCAAAAGAGATGATGAAAGGAAATTCATAAAATGATTGCCCTCATCTCAAATAAAATGAAAAAATGCTATTTGAAGTGGTGAAAGGAAATTCAATGGGAGATGTAGATAACTTCACTGGGGTACTGAACAGGCTCGTTGGCAGTGAAGAAATATCTATGATATCTGTAAGTTTTTCGTACATGTATAAACATACTCTGGTAGCTAGTTCTCTTTTCGATAATATTTGCATCCTATATCCACCAGGGATTCCCTGAATAAATCATTAAAATTACTTTTCCTTGAAGTGAATAAAATCAACCGAAGTATGATAGTTTAGTTAAAGTTTTCTTGATTATCTTACGCAAATCTAGAATCAGTTTCAGAAAAAGGAAACTTATTAATAGCCTAACTTGAGATTAGTAATTAATTGTGTTTTGAAAGTTTTCTGAGACACGGCTGAAGTCTGATTTTTCTTTGTATAATTTTCCCAAATTTGTTCCCCAGGAACACAACAATGACTTCATTTACCTAATGAAGGCACTTAGTCTACTGTTCTTCCATGCCTCGTAGGGAGACGCGATCCCCAGATGGAGCCCATGTTGAAACATATATATTTCTAAACTTTTGGACTTTAAATAAATTTCATTCCTGGTTAAAAAGAATAAGACTTTCATGATATACGTCATTGATGAAGTCTTCCATCTAAACGAATTATCCTAAATATCTTCGGATTTGTGGAGCCCAAAACCCAAATATATCCGTTATCACTTTTTCACCAACTTTTGAAAGACATGAGTCATGGTACACATGTACGTTTTAAATCTTCCTTGAGTCAACACGTGGCACCTTTATCCAAACTTTTCATCTAAAGATTCACATGATTCTAATTAACACTTGGCACCCCCTAGCCTCGACACATCATCTAAAATGATGTCATCTTCGACACATCACTACGGGTAATAGCCTTTCAGGAATATAACAAGGAACTAACTTTCAATTCCACGAAGCAGTAAAATCCTGAAATATCAAATCTTAATTAATTAAGTTAATCTCGGTTAAATATGGTTAATAAGTTCGTACTTTGTAAGTTAGGACATTTATCATCCCTCACATCTTGAAATATCCGAATTTCAAACTTCTAAAACATTTCAACCTTAAAAGGTGTTAATTAAAACTAAAAACGATTATCCGATAATTAATCATTTCACAGTTTCGGGTTTTGAGGATTCTATCTCGAGCTACTCATTAAAATCCCAAAGATCGAATACCTGAAAACCTTTAATGTTAAACACGATTAATTAATATCTTAAACAAGATTATCTCATAATTAATTTCTCACGAGTTCACGATTCAAGAATTTTCAAACCTGTTTCATCCAAGTTCTCGATCACGAACCACCAATATTTATGGCATTAATCACGAATAAATGGAAATGATTTCAATATAGATTGCAGATCGTTGCCAATATTTCTTCATTAAGGTAGATCATTTTTTCGTTAGTAAAAGTATTCATAAATCAATACGCTTAAGGTGAATAAGAATATTGGATTTTGAATTATATTTTCATTCTCGTAGAATAAAAAGTTTTAAGCCAGCTGAATAAGCTCACAAATTCTCCTGTAACAAGTAACACAGTTCTGATTTCATTAATATCATGGCACCATGGAAAATGGCTAAAGAATATGGTGAGAGCATAGATCTGAACACAGATGTTCTCTTAGACACCTCACTGAGATCCATAGATACTGTGAAATCCTGGACATAGGTGTTCGATATTCTACAGTATGAGCTGATAAATTTCCCAGAGGATTCAGGTGACGAAGTAACCGAAACCCATGCAACTAAATTAAGGGATATAGATGAGTCATAGATTCAAAAGATAGTTGCGTCGACGAGGCTCATGCCGTATAACAAATGATAGGCTGGGCCTTGGAGAATGTCGACATTTCAACCAGGAGCATTTGCAATTCACAGCAAGTTGTTGTTGGGTCTTTTTGACCAGAGCATATTAAAGTAATGTATAAATTATCCCTCATTTTTAAATATAGTTACAATGTTGAATTCATAATGGAGTTTGACCAACAGGAGTGTACATAGTATGGGAAAAACTACATTGATTTAATCAAGAAATGGTGGGGGCATATTGAGAAATTCAGAGCCGACACTCATGGGATATATGCCACAACATCGTTAGACTCCCATATGATTTATGTGGCTATGATTCTATGTAGGATATTCGGGAAAAAGGACTCCTCTCATTTTCTACTGGCATGGGTACCAATTATGAATGAAGTGGTCAAGGGCTATTCTTTCAACTGGGCCAAGATGTTGTCAGACAACCTGGCCAAAGAAATCATAGGGTACCAATTGGAAAAGTCCAAAGGGAAACCTTCTCCTTTATACATGTCGGCATACATCATGGATTCCATTTTTTTTATCACTCCTTTCCCTCTGATGAGCTAGAGTTGGAACCTGACCAACACCGAGCCTATCCATTTCTATCACTCCAAGTTGTGGGACGACAAAGAAAGACATTTCTTCTATGAAATATGCCATTATGTAGTGGTTCCAATTCATATCTCCCTGTATGGTTTCCCACCTCCCAGAATTTCAGACAGAATCATGGCTAACTTGGGAAAAGTATCAGACTGGTATATTGAGGAAAACTTTTCCTATATCAAGGTTTTTGGGTGCTTGGTTTCCCCCCATGCTCTCCCAAAATTTTTACCAAATCGACTGGTATGCCGAGAGGTGGATTATTAGGCCATGACATGGGGCATTAGTAAAGAATTGAAAGCGGCCCAGAAAAAGGTATGGCCAAACTTCCCTTTTCAGGTTGGTATGTTTTAGTTGCAAGATTTCGACCATTTGAAAGTATAGGTTGTGGCTCTAGAAGACATCAAGTTAGTTGATATTGAGTCTAAATGCCATGATCCCCATAAGATCATGGAAGATCATCTGACTCAATACAATTTAAGGAAGTATGTGCATGATATTTCCCCTCTCGATGAATTATTCAGGGGAGTTAGGTCATATGAGGAAGTATCGAGCATAGTCTGAACTCAATCTCCTAATAAAATTTTTAGAAGCATAGAAATAATATTTTTCCAAATGTATTATAGGGGGAGCCAATAGCACATTCATATACACAGGAAGCTACACCTCATGGCTTAGAGGTAGGAAGTTCTGACCAACAGAGTACTGAGGAAAATCTGAAGAATATCAAAGTCTCAATGCAGGGAGTGGAGACTTCATTACCAAACCCACCAAGCGCTCAAACAAAATCTCAGCTTGAAGCTTTTCAAAAAAAGGTACAGGATACATCGTTGTCTACACCAGATAAAATAGCTACCAACACAACAAAGAAACATCCATCCACAGAGATAGGTAGCCCCATTATGTCATTAACATCTTTACAGTTGATTCAAGGAAATCCCAATGCCAAAGTCATATTTATAGAGGACCTTACTCCGATTTCAGCCGAAGAAATGCCTCCTTCAGACATATTTTTTAGTAAGAAAATAACGACCATAGTTACAAGAGAAACACATCAAAAATATGGTACAAAATTAAAAAGGAAAGGAATGTTTTATGATGGACATGATCTAGATTATACATAATTTGCTAGGGAAATGGTAGGCTCATTAGGTGCCTTTACCACATCCAATCAGTGTTCAGTAGAAAATCTAGCGGATCAACTGAAACAAAAAAATATGTTGGTAAGGCAGTCGCAAGACCAGATGATGACCATGGAAAGGGATGTATGAAATAAGATGAACAAAGAGTTTGAACAAATCATAGCCGATGTCAGACATCAGATCCAACAATGGAAAGCTAACCTCGATGAGCTCCATCAAAACTCATAGGCCAATAGAGGGTTGGTCACTCAACATGAAGAATTAGTCAAGAAACTACAAGCCAAGATAAAATTGGTTGAAGGTACAAGAGTAGATATGGCATTTTTCCAAGCTAAAGCACTGGAAGTACATGAGAAGCTAGAATCAACCCAACAAGATATTTTTACAAAAGTGGAAGCCATTCAAAATTGTTATCGAGTGGTAGACCTTTCCCATAATAAAATTTACATTAAATAAAGGGAAGCCCATGCATCTTAGGCTAAGTTTCAGGAGGCTAACTTTATAGTACCAAAATATGATGTATTGGCAGCTCCTCGACTGTCTTTATCTAAGAAAACCAAAGGTGACATAATTTTGAAGCCATGGGAATCAAATCTTTCTGAAAGAAAAAGATTGTCTAGAGAGGTACATGAAGCTTGTCTAGAACCAATATCTTCACTAGAAAAAGGGCTACTTGATGTTGAAGGAAATAATATCTCCAAATCCCTAGGGAATATTGGCTTGGCAAGGAACCAATGTAACTCTAGGACAAGAAAAGAAGAGGCCATGACGATCATCCAACAAATGAACCAACTTGATCTTATCCAAATAAATAAATGGATAGTAAGTACAAGCATGCAATTATATGCCACATCTTTGGGATAAAAGAAGATATAGGAAAGGTTGCCTCGGATAGAAAAGAAGTTATACATTTTTGAAGCAGATGAGGCAACTTCACCTTCTGGGTTGCTTTTACATTTAGTGAGCAGATGCATCTAATGTGTCAAATACAAGAAAGCCAACACATCTGGAAACAAGTGAGAAACATGTGCATACGACTCATACATTTCAGGATCAGACGACAGTTTTTCCAAGCTAAAGGATGAGGATAAGAAATGCCTCTGCCAACAGACAAAGAGACAGAGGAGAAGGCCAAGGAAAGTTTTCAGTTTTACATATTGTAAAATTTACTATTTTTGGAATTATGAGAATTCCAACCGTTTTGAGTTGAGATGATTTTGTATAAATACATAGATTAAAGACTTATTTCAGGGTGCGTGAGATCGGAAGAGCGG
>CBVK0100286568.1:0-22495 GCA_900067695.1 Picea abies
ATAGCAGTCCCCCAGATTTGGTTCTGGGGTATCCTCCTTCTCAGTTAAGCCAAAGGGATGGGAACAATCTTTGCGCAAATGTCCAGTTCTTCTACACAAAGAACAACAGAACGGGATTCCTAAGTAATCCAACCTTTGAACATAGAGTTGGTCCCTCCATTCGATGTCTAGAGTCTCCAAAAGGCCAGCATGTAAGTCAACTTCAACTAGGACCCTGGCCATTCGTTTGTTTGCCCTTCGTAGTGCACTCTCATCTACTTTAAGAAAACGTCCCAAGGAGTTGCCTATCAGCTCAAGGGCTCGATAGTTCCAGAGCTGCAAAGGAAGCCCCGAAAGAAGAATCCAGAGATGTCGAAGGCTGAAGTATTCAATTTCTGGATTGAAGCCTACGCGCCAGCGTTTCAGCATTAAGCTGCCTCCACCAATGCTCCAGAACTTGTTTAGAATGAGAGTAGAGTCCTCCGGAGACTTGAAGATGAAGCCCATCCATCCTTTTGAAAGTGTTAATTCCTCCGGAATATAACTCAAGATCGGCTCCCAAGAGGTCTTCATGCAATCTGAAAATTTTTGTGTACAATGTTCTTTGTATGCAAACTTGCCAACAAGAGCACACATGGCCAGGTTACAGGTGTCCTCCAGACCTACATCCATACCCAAGACCAAACGCTGGTTTTTCCTCTTAGGCTTCCAAACTTTCTGAGAATGGTATCTGGTCCCACCCTGAGGGCTTATAAGATCATTTTTGCATTCTGAATAACTGATCCTTTTATGAAAACTAGAATCTGTCTTTTGTTGAGGGAAAACATGCTTAACAAGAGAAGAATCTTCCTTCCGAAGGGAGCCACGTTCTGTAACATTCAGATAAGAAGTACCTAACTCCCGAGTCAGTCCTGAAGCTTTTTGGAAGTCACTTGACTGACCAGGCTACGAAGAAAAGGGAGAAGCAATCGATGTTAAGCCAACCACAGACTGTCTTAAAGAGTTAGTGGAATCCTCCTTCTTGTATTAGTTGTTAACAATCTCGTCGACCGATGCTAGAAGTTCTGGTCTCTCCCAAGGGTCCATGCCCTCTCCATTTAACTGGGCAGAGTTCTCAATCTTCATAAGGGAAAGTAAAGGGCCCTACTGAAACCGTTACCTCGAGATTAGAAAATAAAAGGGAGACAAAGTAACGCAGTCACAGACCTGCAACAAGGAGAGGTGGGGGCCCAAAGTAAACCAAATAAAAGGTTCAAAACATAGAGCACGGGAAGGAGGAAGTTACAACAAGCTCTGACTGCTATAGGACCTCAGGACAAAACCCAAGAAGACAGGATGAAGTCTTAGAGGATACGACAAAAAGAAACAGAGGAAACCATCACACCTGAAGTACACTAAGACATCTTTATGAAAATCAAAACACCCTTACTGAATCATCAAAACCTCAAAATTAAGTCTCGGTAAAAGTCAGAACCCCCTGGCGCCTGAGTTCTTGCCATTGTTGCAGCATCAGATTTTCCTGCCTAGTTGCAGGATTCAAAAATCCACCCATCTTCTCCAACAAATTTAGAGTTTAAACATGCTAAATATACTTAACAGTTAAGAACATGCGTTAACAATTTAAAAGTAATGGACAAGTAAGAACATGCGAGGTTTGGCATATTACGGTCTATCAAAATTTCATTTTAATAATTCACTATAATGACATGGTACATTGGACAATAAAAAAAAAAAAACCTTATGATTTTCTTTTTTGTGTCATTGGTGAATAATTGATTTAAATTTTTGTTAGATGCCTTGTTAATTGGAGATGACAAAATGTGGAATGCTATACTTGGTCATTGGATGATTAATGATAAATAATGTGTGGTTAATGAATACATGCTTTGAAAAGTTAACTTTGATGTTTGGTGGGATGCACATTGATATTATGCTTTGAGCTCGATTCATTACTAGAGTTGATTTTTACATATGCATGGTAAACCAAACATTACTTTGGATACCTGATACTTTAAATCATTGATAAAATGTAAGTATTGTGTTGGTTTATTTTGAGAATATTTTATTGAACATTGCTCGAATCTCAAATTCTGGAAATTTTGTTGACACATGAACATTGAAAATACATTGGTGTGGACGTCATTTTGAGCACTTCATTTTTTTAATTAAATACAAGCAATGATGATGTTATCACAATTCTTGGCAAGACCCTTAGTGATCTAGGCTAGAAGACGTGCACCTGACGTCTATAAATAACGATAGGGAGTTGTCGCTTAGCATTTAAAACTGCGGTTTGGGATCAATACACACAGGGATACATTGTGACTTCAGAGGGCTATTTAGAGATTGTATCTCCCCCTGTTGGAAGTCCATGTAACCCCTGTTGGTACCCACTTGAGTAGTATTGCATTAGACAACACCTGAACCTAGAGTTTCACTTCCACGTACCTTCACGTATATCGAAAGTCCCACTAGGTATCCCGAAACCAACCATTCGGCCACCGAACTGCTACAGTGCATAAAAAACAACATTCAGTAAGATTAATCTCTCGTACCGTGGGTGTCCAAACCTACATGTATATATGAGGGTTGTAGTATATGGCGCACCCTTGACTAAAGCCGATTTTTTCTATTGGGTCTTGCCTAGAATATTGTTGTTTCACAAGCACGCAAGTCTAATTGATTACTAATGAAATCTTAAATGCATGATAAACATTTGAACATCATTTGTCATTTAAAGAAATACGGTTGTGATCTTGTTTTGTTTGCAATAAAATAAATCCTAGCCTTTTCCTCACCTAAACTTAAACGATAGGCTTAGGATTTAGCTTAGGTTTTCTCCCGTTATGTAGGAAAACATTCATCCAAACCTAGAAGTGTAGAGGCAGTGTCTTTGGGGTGACAGTGGGTGGTCTGCTTGTTTGTGTCCTTAGTTTTTCCCCTTGGAGAGGTTGGGACTTTTCCTCTAGGGAGAATCCGAGAGATAACATTTTTGGTTTTGTTTCCAGGGACAAGGTTCGTTCCCTGGTTTATCCGAAGTTTAGCTTCAATTTCCTTTTGGTGAATTGTATCCAAGTATATCCTTAGATTTCCTTTTCACCTAGTGAATCCATTGGAGGAAGGTTCCAGTAGAGGTTACCAAACACAAAGTTCAAACCAAACCCTTTACCGGATTCTTTTGGACCCCGAAAAAGCTTACCGACGAAGGAGAGAGGTTTCCCAAGCTTCCCCTAGTAACATTCCTATAAACCCAAACCCTTCTATAGTTCACCAACCAACAGTCAATATGGGTGATAAGCCGTGGGTAAAAAATGTCTATAAACCACTCAACATGATTGGTATAAATGGGTTCCCACATGCTTTTCCTGCTGACAAGTATAGCAAGTGGTTGCCTAAGTACATCGATAATAATGTCATCACTGTTGAGAAACACTTTGCGGATTTTTATTGGGTTCTGGGTGAGCACTCAATTCCTAATGAAGATGAGGACGTTGTTATGAAATTGTTTTCCCTATCCTTAGAACAAAACGCTAAAACTTGGTATGGTGGTTTTCCTGATAATAACATCACTAGTTGGGACTATTATCGCACAAGTTGTAGGTTGGGCAAAGCCCGACCCAACCACTAAATGGTGACAACTAAGAGAACACCTACCCACTGTCACCTTAGGCAGGTATTCCCGTCACTTTAGAGATGATAGAATCACCTCAAGGGGGGGAATCCCGGTGACCCTAGGAGGAATGAGATGGAAAGTGAAGAGATGAAGGAAGATCCCCCTAAAGGTCAAGATACATAATGCGAAAAGGCTTGAGAAAGAGTCTTGGTGGTAGCCAATGGTTGCCAAGAGATAAGAACACTTGGAAAGAGTGATATACCTACCCGAGACACAAGAACAAGCTGAGTATATATGTATAATGTTAGGTGGACAAGCAAGTTAGGCTTGCTGCCCCTAATTGCAGTAGTAAACAATGATGTATATCAGCAAGGAACTAAGTGATAAAGCTGCTAAACATGTAATGATCCCAAGCCATTTTTTTTTTGCTTGGAATCACTAACTAACCATTGATTTGATTCTTATTTGTTGTGTATGCAGGTTGACCATGAATATTTCAGCCTTAGGGTTAATTCAGTTATTTAACCATGTATTTACACAAACATCATTACCATCATATGAAGATCATCAACACTACACAAGATAGGAACCACAAGCAAATAGATGAACTTTATTATAAGAAAGCAAGCACTTGATACAATAGAGAAGTAGATCTGAATAGATGGCTTCAAGATAATACTAGAGCTGTATACAAAATGCTCCTGGAGATACAAATCAAGCCTCCCAAAGGTTGCCAATAGAAGATGAACGCTCAACTGATAGATCTGGGTTTCGACCTCCCTTCGAGAAACTGGTACGGCCCTGATGACTGCTGGTACAGCCTGCTGAAGACAAGGACACCAAGGGTTCGGCCCTCCTGAAGATATAGACCTCCTGATGCTGCCAAACTCTCCCCAATGATAGATCAAGGCAAGGGAAGCCTCCTCCTGAAGTATGAAGCTCAAACACTGAAGCTTCCTCCTCAAACTGCAGAAACTCTAGGATGGTATGGCCCTCCTGAAACCCTGAATATAGCCAATAGTATGGCCTAGCTGAATGGGGCCTCTGAATCGTCTGAAACTCTCCCAGATGATGGATCGGGCATCCACAAGCACTTGAGAGAAGTCTCAAGATCAGATCTAGCCTGTAGCCTCCTAGATCTGAGAATTACTGAATCTCCAAATCGTACCCTTCCTCCTGAAATCGTCCCAACCTGCAGTAAATGATAGGGACGTGATAACTCCTCCAAGAAGCTCTCAAACTGATGAGTAAGGGCTTGCAAACAAAACCCTAATGCTGGAAAACTCTCAAGCTTCTTCCCTTGGCTGGATCGAACTCTTCTTCAGCAACTGGTGCGCCCCTGCAGGAAAACCCTAGCTGGTATGGCCCTGCTGATCCAATTGGTATGGCCTTGCTAGTTCTCCTAGATAGATGATAGTTGTAGAATGGTGTGGGTGGAGTATTTCATCCCCGAGACCAAGCTTGGAGCTAGGTGAGTGGAATCTTTCACCACTAAGCTGCTCACTAGGGTTTGTAATATCAAAACCCTCAAAACTGTATGCTCAAGAGCATCAACAAGCAAAATACCAAAATCCAGAATGAATAATAGGTGCGCCCCAACCTTCTCTTTATACTTTTCTTCTATTTCTCTGTTGAGTTAGGTTAACTCCTAGGGTTAACCCCTAACTCAACCTCCAACGCTTCTATTCCTTCATTGAGTTATCTTTTAACTCTTTTTCACCTTTTTATCAAGTCAACTTAAGAATATAACCTTAGTTTGGTTGACCCTTCCCCTCAATGTGAGACTATGGCCTAGTGGGGATGCCTAGGCCACTGAGTCTTCTCAATACCTCTTCATCAAGATGTGGGGGACATTATAGCCTCCACTGCTAGAAATTGCTTGCACTCAAGCAATTCCAAACCTGTTTCTCTCACCACTTGTTCATCTTCCCACGTGGCATCCTCAATGGGTAGATCCTTCCACCTTATCAAGTACTCTTTGATGCTTCTCTTCCTGAGCCTCTTCTCTCGAACCTCTAGTATCTCCTCCAGAATAAAAACAAGTTGCCCTTCCTCGTCCATGGGAGGTAGTACCTCGATGGGTGTGATGTGTTGGCTGATGGCCCTCTTTAGGCAGGACACATGGAAGACATTGTGTATGCTGCTGCCTTGTGGGAGCTCCAGCTCATAAGCTACGGCCCCTATCTTCCTACTAACTCTATAGGGTCCAAAGAAACGTGGTTGTAGCTTCTCTGCTCCGCTTCTTTTTATAGAAGCCTGTCTGTACGGTTGGAGCCTTAGATAGACTAAGTCACCAACCTCAAAGGTACGCTCAACTCTGTGGTTATCTGCTTGGACCTTCTGTTGGTTCTGTGCTCTCTGTAGATGATCCTTCAGCTCCTTGAGAATGTCTTGGTTCTGTTGTACCCAATCCTGTACCACAGGTGCCCTGCTATCACCGAAAGCAATCTCTACAAAAGATAGTGGATCATAGTTGTACAAAGCCCTGAATGGTGACATGCCTATGGACATGTGCTGGGTGGTGTTGTAGCAGTACTCTCCTAAGTGCAACCATCTAACCCACGCCTTCTGCTACCTTGCTACATAATTCCTGAGGTAGCCTTCTACCCACTTGTTAACTATCTCAGTTTGCCCATCCGTCTGAGGGTGATAGCTGGTACTAGGGGTCAAAGCCGTACCAACCAATCTGAATAGCTCTTGCCAAAAGGTACTCATGAACCTGCTATCCCTGTCACTGACAATGGTTTTGGGTAGGCCGTGCAACCTGAAAATCTCCCTGAAAAACAATTCGGCCACCTGTGCTGCACTGAAGTCTGTGGCTATGGAGAAGAAGTGTGCAAACTTCATCAACCTATCAACCACCACAAAAATGCAGTCCTTCCCTTGTGTTCTTGGCAACCCGGTGATGATATCCATAGATATGCTTTCCCACTTGTGCTCTGGAATGGGTAAGGGTTGTAGTAATCTTGTTGGGTGAGTATGCTCATCCTTGTTCTCCTGGCAGGTAGTACACTCCTTTACATGCTTTATTACATCCTCCTTGAGGCCTTTCCATGAGAACCTCTCTCTTACATGCCTGTACATCTTATTGATCCCCTGGTGCCCTGCCATAGGTGATTCGTGACATGCCTGCAATACTTTGGCCTTGAAGGCCAAACCAGGAACCAAAAAGATTCGGCCCTTGTAGTAGATGAGGTCATTTATAATCTTGAAGTTATCATCTTGTACATGTCCATCCAGTAGTTGACAAGTGAACTGATCCTTTGCATACTCCATCACCAAGTGGTCTCTCCAGTCAACTGATACACTTGTCATGGCAAAGATGGATGGCCTTCTAGACAATGCATCAGCCACCACGTTGTTCTTCCCTTCGACAAATTCAATGTCAAAGTCGTAGGCCTGTATTCTGCTTACCCATTTTTGTTGCCTCTCATTCAAGCCCTTCTACTCCAATAGGTATTTGAGTCTGTTATGATCTGATTTGACCACAAACCTTGCACCTACCAAATATTGCCGGAATTTGGCTAGTGCATGCATGATAGCCAGCATTTCTTTGTCATAAATGCTGTAGAGTAGCTCAGGACCCTTGAGTTTTCGGCTCTCATAGGCAAGAGGGTGCCTATTCTGCATCAATACGGCCCTTATCCCTTCTCCTGAAGCATCACACTCCAAGGTGAAAGGTAGGCCGAAATCTGGAAGGGCTAGGACTGGGCACGTGCTCATCACCTTCTTCATCTTGTCCATCGTCATTTGAGCTTCCTCATTCCACTTGAAGGTTCCTTTCTTAGTCAAATCGATCAAGGGTGCACACAACTGAGAAAACCCCTTGACAAATTTCCTGTAGTACGTGCATATGCCCATAAATCCTCTCAACTCTGTGATTGTCTTAGGAGTAGGCCACTCCATAATGGATTTTATTTTCTCCTGATGTACCTGTACCCCTTTTTCTCCAATGATGTGCCCCAAATAAAGCACCTCTGTCATTCCAAACTCACATTTGGACTCCTGAGCGTATAGTGACTGTTCCTCCATGATTGACAGAATCTGATCCACATGCCTGAGATTTTCCTCCCACATCTTGCTGTAATGAGCAAGTCATCAAAAAATACCAACAGGTGCTTCCTCAGCTGCTTGTTGAACACATGGTTCATACAAGATTGGAACGTGGCTAGGGCATTGGTTAATCCAAAGGGCATCACCAAGAACTCATAATGGCTGTAATGACACCTGAAAGTTGTTTTTGAGATGTCCTCCTCCCTCATCTTGATCTGATGATAGCCAGAACGAAGGTCAATCTTTCTGAAGTAGACAGCTCCATGCAATTCGTCTAGCAGCTCATCAATCCTTCGTATCGGGTACCTGTTTTTGTTTGTCTTTTTATTCAAGGCCCTAAAGTCAATGCACATCCTCATAGTGCCATCTTTCTTCTTAACTAGCACTACTGAAGAAGCAAAAGGGCTAGTGCTCGGCCTGATGTGCCCCATGTCCAAAAGTTTCTTGATGGCCTTCTCTATATTGTCTTTGTACTTCTTCGGATGCCTGTATGGTGTGGTGATGACTGGTTTAGCTCCTTCCTCTAACTCAATAATGTGCTCAAACCCCCTGTTTGGTGGCACCCCTGGAGGAATCGGTCCAAACACCTTGTGGTGCTTGTCAAGGATTTCTTGGATCTCTGGGGTGTAGTGAACCTTACCCTGCTCATCCACACGTGCTAAAATCCTGCATTCTGCTGCATATACTATCTCATCTCTTCGAAAGATGGCCTACATCCTCTTGGTCGTGACCACCTTTGCAACATTCCCTGTCATGCCTCGGAGCACTACCTTTCGTCCACCCTCCTTTGTAAATGACGTCTCCATGGTTTTGTAGTTGGTGGTGATAGGCCCCAACGTACTGAGCCACTGAACTTCAAGGATGATGCTGGTATCTGGAAGGTCCATGACATAGACGTCCTGTACTCGCTCATGCCTACCCAATGTAAGCTTCATGCCAGGAATGTACCTGTCACAGGGCATAGTGCTTCCACCTGCTACCTCCACCTTGAACCCTTCAAACTCTACTGTGGGTATGTGCCTCCTCTTCAACAATGCTGAATCAATGAAGTTATGAGAGGTTCCCCCATCAATCAGAACCGATACCTTCTGTCCCTGCAAGACTCCCCTCATCCGGAAGGTGTTATATTTGGGCACTCCGCTGATGGATGCTAAGGTGGCTTTCCCCTCAGCCGTACTGTCCTGTCCTGAGATCCCCTCCTCTGCTATCTCAATGGTTTCGACTTCAATGTTCTGTATCTGGCCGATCTCTTCCTCCTCTTCATTGTCTGAAGTGACTTCTATGTAATGCACTTGACCACGGCCCATGCATTTGTGTGCCGAGTTCCATGGTTCTTTGCAAGTGAAGCAAAGTTGCTTCCTCCTCAGTTCCCTCCTGGTGTTCTCATCCACTCTACCACGACCCCTCTCAAAACCCCTTGGGTCACGTCCTCCCTGATTCATTGGAGGCCTTGGGTCTCTCCCTCCAATGTTAAGAGGTGGTCTGGGTATAAATTTCGGCTTAGCAGCTGGTCCTAGATCCCTCGTCCTCCAGATAGCATCCTGTAGGTTGGCAGGCTTAAAAGCCTTTACCCAACCCTTCAAGGGTTCCATCAACCCCTCAGTGAAGAGCATCATGAGTTTGGTTAGTGAAATATCTTTCACCATCATTGCCAACCTCTGAAATTCTTCAATATATGCCTCAGCCGTACCTGTTTGCTTGAGCTGTGTGAGCTCCCGGAAGTGTAGCTCAGGATCTCCTTGATCAAACCTATCAATGAGCCTCTGAGTGAATTCTGTGTAGGACACTATCTGATTGTGGCCTAGTGTGGTGAGTCCATGATACCACCAAATCATGAGCCTTGCCATCCAAGTACATAGTTGCAAACTTGATGGCTTCCATCTCCCCCATGGGGTTAAGTTGCAGATAGGTATCCATCTTTTGCACCCATGCATGTGCTGTCATCTTGGCCGTACCATCAAAGTATGGGATCTCTATCTTCCCTGCTCTTCGTTCAAACTCAAAACTACTCCTATGGTTCGACCTAAGCTTATTTTTGAACTTGAGTTGGCAATATTGATCCAGGGACATCTGCCTTTGAATCACCATATCCAAGCCATAATACTCCTTAGTACATCGTGCCATCTGCTCAACAAAATCATCCACCTATTCCTGTTGCACCTGCTCATCTGTGAACGTGGACATGTATGGCCTAGGGTTAGCCCTGCTACCCATCTGCCCATAGGACGTGCCTCCTCCATGGCTTCCCTCAGATCTGGGGGTTCTCTCCGGATTATATTTGATTTCACCATGGGATCCACCAGATCGACCAACCACTTTGTTTCCATACGTCTCAGGGTCCTTCCCCTGATGAGTCATTTGCATCAATAGCTCGGTTATCCGGGACTGGTTCTCATCAATCTTTCTCAGATTCCCATCTACCTTCTTCAAGGTCTCAGTGATTTCGGCCTGTCCCCTTCAGTTTGTTTCCTAGTTCTCCTGTAAATGGTGGACCAGGTTGCCTTCTGTGAGGTTTAAGGTTTGCTGGAACTTGTTAAATTTGACTGCCAAGAAGGCCAAGCCCTGGGGCTCACGGTCATCCCCTGAACCTTCCATTTCGGCTTCTATTTCACTGGTTGGTTTCTTCCTTCTGCCCATAAAGATTCCACTGTACCTCTGCATGCGCCAATCCCTCCACAGGTTTGGAGGATCAAAGCTCTGATACCACTGTAATGATCCCAAGCCAATTTTTTTTTGCTTGGAATCACTAACTAACCACTGATTTGATTCTTATTTGTTGTGTATGCAGGTTGACCATGAATATTTCGGTGTTAGGGTTAATTTAGTTATTTAACCATGGATTTACATAAACATCATTGCCATCATATGAAGATCATCAACACTACACAAGATAGGAACCACAAGCAAATAGCTGAACTTTATTATAAGAAAGCAAACACCTGATACAATAGAGAAGTAGATCTGAATAGATGGCTTCAAGATAATACTAGAGCTGTATACAAAATGCTCCTGGAAATACAAATCAAGCCTCCCAAAGGCTGCCAATAGAAGATAAACGCTCAACTGCTAGATCTGGGTTTCGACCTCCCTTCGAGCAATTGGTATGACCCTGATGACTGCTGGTACGGCCTGCTGAAGACAAGGACACCAAGGGTTCGGCCCTCCTGAAGATATAGACCTCCTAATGCTGCCAAACTCTCCCCAATAATAGATCAAGGCAAGGGAAGCCTCCTCCTGAAGTATGAAGCTCAAACACTGAAGCTTCCTCCTCAAACTGCAGAAACCCTAGGATGGTACGACCCTCCTGAAACCCTGAATATAGCCAATAGTACGGCCTAGCTGAATGGGGCCTCTGAATCGTCTGAAACTCTCCCAGATGATAGATCGGGCATCCACAAGCACTTGAGAGAAGTCTCAAGATCAGATCTAGCCTGTAGCCTCCTAGATTTGAGAATTACTGAATCTCCAAATTGTACCCTTCCTCCTGAAATCGTCCCAACCTGCAGTAAATGATAGGGACGTGATAACTCCTCCAAGAAGCCCTCAAATTGATGAGTAAGGGCTTGCAAACAAAACCCTAATGCTGGAAAACTCTCAAGCTTCTTCCCTTGGCTAGATCGAACTCTTCTTCAGCAACTGGTGCGCCCCTGCAGGAAAACCCTAGCTGGTACGACCCTGCTGATCCAATTGGTACGGCCCTGCTAGTTCTCCTGAAAAGATGATAGCTGTAGAATGGTGTGGGTGGAGTATTTCATCCCCGAGACCAAGCTTGGAGCTAGGTGAGTGGAATCTTTCACCACTGAGCTGCTCACTAGGGTTTGCAATACCAAAACCCTCAAAACTGTATGCTCAAGAGCATCAACAAGCAAAATACCAAAATCCAGAATGAATAATAGGTGCGCCCCAGCCTTCTCTTTATACTTTTCTTCTGTTTCTCTGTTGAGTTAGGTTAACTCCTAGGGTTAACCCCCAACTCAACCTCCAACGCTTCTATTCCTTCATTGAGTTATCTTTTAACTCTTTTTCACCATTTTATCAAGTCAACTTAAGAATATAACCTTAGTTTGGTTGACGCTTCCCCTCAATGTGAGACTATGGCCTAGTGGAGATGCCTAGGCCACTGAGTCTTCTCAATACCTCTTCATCAAGAGGTGGGGGACATTACAAAACAATTGCTAAAAGTCCAACAAATGAAGCAAGCGATAAGGTAGATAAACATTAGTAATACTCAAGTATGAAAGCATAAGACTTTAGCAATGAAACAAGGCTGTAATAAAAGGTGTTTGCAGCCTTATGGCTGTAGCAAAAAAGTTGTTACAGCAGTAAATCCAACCACCAAAAATTACAAAGAGTCCACCCAAAAGTTGCGCTAGGCCTAGTAGATTATTTTGGCAAACTTTTAGCAAATTCTGATGGTTGAAAAACAAGTTACAAGTGAGTAAAGAAAGCTTTTGCTGCAGCCCTAATGGCTGTAGCTTTTAATGAGCTATAACTCTAAGAAGACTGGGCCAATCAAGATGCCCTAGTGGCCTTGACAAACCCTTGGCATGCAGAAAAATATCCAATTGAAACAAGATTAATATCTCATTAAATCACGTTTATCGGGGCAGATAATTTATTTCTCCAATGCAAAAAATCAGATTAGTGCCTTTTAAAATTTTGTGAATGGGGTCTTTAAAACACAAGTTGGATCAACAAGATCCCTAGGGGTGTAAATCCTCTTACTCCCTAGGGTATGCCAACTAACTTACGGTAAATCTAGGAGGGTGTACACACTTGTACTTCTCCTAGCAACCCTTATTCAAGAATGACTTATAACCTTAGCAATAAGATGAAGCATAAATGGAGGGTGTATCCAACATACTCCTCCTAGGGTTTCCACCAACAATTACCAAGAATGAACAAGAAAGAACTAACATATGCAGATTTTTCCTTACCAATTCCAAGAAAAGAGATATCAAACCCTAGTTCACCATGCAAATTATTGTCCAAGAGAAAAAGAACAAGCCTTCAAGAGTTGTGCATGACTTCACTTCATCCAATCACCAAGAGATAACACCAAAAACCATTTGCAAGAGAGAGAGATACCAAACATGCCCAAGAGGGCACAAATTTCAGCCAAGTACTTCTCACAATGGAAGAGCTATGTTATGAAAAGAGATTCACATGATCTCTATTTATACAAAAAGTCTTAAACATTGTTTGTCCAAATAATTTGCAGAAACAAGAACAACCATGAAACAAGAAGAAATACTAACAATATGCAGAAATTCCTTACCAATTTCAAAAGATAGCAAGTAAAACCTTTAACTACCAAGAATATTCCACCATACATGCAAGAGCTAAGCATCCAAGAGATAGCACACCACTTCCTTCCACAAGACAAGTAACTAGCATCAAAGAGAGAGATATGCGATTTGCCCAAGAGGGGCGAAAATTTCAGCCATCATTTTATGTAATTCTCAAGTGTTATCATATGTCTAAATAAAATGAGCAAGCCTCTATTTATAGGAGGTCTTGCTAAAATTGTTTGTCCACATTACTTAGGGTAAAACACAATTAGGGAGGCAGACCTCCTCTAATTGCCCCTTTACAAGTTATAATTCAATATTTACATAAAAATTCCCCTAAAAGGGGTGAGGTCATGCCCTAATTAGCCTCCAAGTGAGATGTTTTTCCTTCTAGAAGAAATCGTTGGGCCTCCAAAGGCCATGGACCAATCCACCCTGTAATGTTCCCAAGCCAATGTTTTCGCTGGAAACACTAGCTATTCATTGTTTACTGTTGTTTGGATGTGTGTTTGCAGGTTTGCTCATGAAGTTGCACATTAGGGTTTATGTGTTTGATTATTAAAGCATGTAGACATGGATCTGAAGATTTATCATAAAGAAAGACAAGATATAAGAAGAGACACCAATATGGAACCAAATAACTCAGATCTGACCTTTATTTAGATAATATGGAGAATCTGATACAACAGATCTGCAGATCTGGAAGAATACCAATAAAATCCTCCAACTGGAATAAGAGCTGCTCCAAAATGCTCAATACTGAAGATATAAGCCTCCAAAGGAAAGATAATAAGATGATGCCAGATACAAGATTAATTTCTTTCCCTCCAAGGTTTAGATCCAAACCCCCTTGGCTGAGCTGTGCCCTCCTGGAAGGCTGAATAAACCCAATAATTCGTCCTTGTTGCTAGAAGCCTCCAAATACTCTGAAATTGGAAGAAATAATAGATCGGGGCAAGACAACCCCCTCCTGAAGTCTCAGACTGAAAGATAGAGATCTTCTCCTCCAATAACTGAAACCCCAAACTGAGTTGCGCCCTCCTGGATGACTGCAGAGATCCAATAATTCGGCCTCACTGCTAGGAGCCTCCAAATTCTATGAAACTTGATGGAAATGTAGATCGGGGCAAGACAAACCCCCTGGTGAAGCCTCGAATTGAATAGTGAAGATCTGCTCCTCCAAACTGATGAAACCCCTTTCTGCAGTGCACCCTCCTTCTCTCCAACTCTTTCCAAGCTCCAATAAATCAAATGGCAAGTAAACCTCTCTCCAAATATGCTAGGAATGATGGCTGAGGCCCTACAGAGAAAACCCAGATGTCCAAAAGTCCAAAAGCCTCCTCTTTCTCCTAGATCAAACCCTTCTTCCCTCAATGGTGCGCCCTCCTTGCTGGAAACCCCCTAGGTTGCGCACTGTTCCTTCCCTGAATGCTTGATGGTACCTGTAGCTGCTGTAGAATGGTGTGGGTGGAGTATTGCATCCCTGAGACCAAGCTTTGATCAAGAGAGGTGGGATCTTTCACCACCGAGTTGATCTCTAGGGTTTGTAGCCTCAAAACCCTCAAAACTCTTTTGTGCTAAAGAGCCCAAATACAAAATGTAATAATAATCTAGAATGAGTGAGAAGTGCGCCTTTCCTTTCTTTTATACCCCAGATCTATTTCTCTGTTGAGTTAGTTAACCCCTGGGGTTAACTCCTAGCTTTTCCACACATGCTCTTTTCTTTCCTTTAGTTACCTTTTCCTCCCAAAGTCAACTTAATAATATAACGTTGTGCTTAGGTAATGGTTTTGGGTTGACTTTGTCCCCATGATGCATGAGACTATAGTCTAGTGGGGACAACTAGACTATTGAGTCTCTCCAAACCTCTTCATCAAGAGCTGGGGGACATTACACACCCAGTGCTCTGATGCATGGAAAGAGTCCCTCTCCATAAAAAGGTGCCAATTCATCATCAAAACCACCAACACCATCGAACCCTAGCCTTCCACATGTGACATCATATCTTATAAGTGCAGTGTAAGGCCTCCAAAGGCAAGTCGTTGGGGCTAGGAAGGCTAGTAAATCACTTGCAGGGGATCCGCAAGTGCCTCCAAAGGCAATGTCTTTGACCTAGGTTTCCAAGAAGCAAGGGCGCATCATCCATCCTGTGGGCTTCAAGCTCCAAGTCAAGGTCCAAGTGACCTTGTGCCTTCCCGAAATAACTTCCATCTATCAAGGCCCTGCAAACACAAGCAAATTTTCCCTCCAAGGGCTCACAAGTCACAAGCATCATGTCAAGTAAGCCATATATAATAAAAGAACCACCCGAACATGTGCATCAAATCCCCCCTCTCAAAATAAACAAATGCTCAAAGACCTTATGCAACTTGCCAAATTTAGGTATGGGAGGGTTGTCATGGCGACCTATTGGGTGAATCATTCCCCAAGTTAAGGAGTGTTTCCCAGGTGGACTCTCTCTAAGTCGTGTGAAGAGTATGAGATGGATAGGGGTAATATGGGGTTTTCTTGACAGACAAGGGCTCATATTGTCTCATTTATGGGTGCCTTTGTAGATGGTGTGCTGCCCTTCGTCTGTGATGCATGATTTTTCCAAGCCCTTTTTCCATTTAATTTATTAGAGTGTTTCCAAGTTGAATTTAAAATGGGACTTCTACCTAAGCATGAAAAAAATTGCCATTTTAACTCTACCTTGGTCACACTATGCTTCCCCAAGTTGAAGACGATGTGTGGGACTTCTACCTAAGCATAAAAAACATTGCCCACACATGCTCTACCTTGGTTGGCATGTTTAATTAATTGTTTATTTTATGGGTTCCTCAATTCTTGTGAGAAACATTTCATTGTTCTTGGGATCCTTGGGCGAGCATCTGAAAGGTTTATGATTGGTTTTTATCTTTTTCCAGCTACAAGCCTATGTGCCTTCAACCTCTTCTTCCCATGGAATGAGGTACAAACGCTTCTTGGGTCAATGTGGCCCGAAAACCCAAAAGACGAGGAAGCGAAGGGAAAGAGACATGAAAAGTGGCAAGTATGTGTGGGAGTGGTACGATGACTCATCAAGGAGACCCCCTAGTAGCAAACCTTTCCCCAAGGGTGACCACTTACTAGCACAACAATGTCAACCACCAAGGTGAAATAAGGCAAAGAGAATTGTTGTTGTCCTAATACACACCTACAAGCATGGAGAACTCTCCAACCCACTTGGTGTGTCCTTGGAGGCACAAACCTAAGTCTAGACCCACTATCACCTCGATCTAGACTCCTTCCGTCTAGGCTCACTCCTAGGGAAGCCAAGGGGGGTAGACCCTATTAAAATATGTGAAGTTTTAATTAAAGTTCTAGAAGTTAATTGATTTATTGATTAGGGAGACCCAACCCAATGACAAACAATCATGCAAATGCAGGCTTTCAATGACAAGCAAACCTTTTGTTACATAAAACAAAAGTTAGACCAGTGCCTAAAGATTATCCAATTCCGATTATTCCAATATACACAAAAGAAATATTCTTCTACAAGGATGAAACAAATTTACAAGATATCTACACAATGAATTGAAAGACAACTCTATACTTTTAAAGAATTATGCTCAAATGAATAAAGAATACTTGAAATGAAAGATACTTTGAAAATAGTTATTCACATGAAATGAAATTGCTGAAAATGAAATTGTTTGAAAGTAAATTGCTTGAAACAAAATGGAATAGTAAAGCTTGAAATGTAGATGTTGTGAAAAGTGTGTAGGTTACTTTTAATAGATTTTTTAGGTCTCTTTTTGACTTAGGGGCAATTAGATGTGAATGTTGCAAACCTAAGCTATGTTACTACTCCAAATCCTTATCCCTTAACCAAGAGGAAGTGTTGGGTGCTCAACAAGGGAACAACAAGGTTCCCCCCTAGCTCCACAGGTCAAATCCAAGATGCTTAGGCGCTCAACAAGGAGGACACTTAGTGCCATAAAACAGTCCCCGACTTCAACCCCTTCTAGCCTCCCAAGTCACCCTTTTTTAATGGTTTTAGCAATAATGGAAGTAGCTGCCTAATTAGACTAGCCATAGTCCTTTGCCCTTGTTACCCAAGATCCACAAAGTGGAAAGGGGAGGGAATACGAGGCAAAAGGCGAGGCGAAAAGTTTGATTACTTTGCAAAAAAGGAAATTCTAACTAGCTGTTACGATATTGCAAGGGTGGCAAAGTCACTCGCATGCAAGGTGTGGGCACAAATGAATTATTAAAATAACTTGAAATAAATTGAATGAACAAACTAGCCACACAACTTTGCCTTAAGGACAAAGGTGGGCAAAAAAAAGTTAAATTTGCAAGCCTCACAACTATGGCACAATGCGGAGGACAAGCCTATCGATTTTGTGCCAAGGTGGGCAAAAGAGTTTAAAGAATAAACAAAGTAAATCCTAGTCACTCAACCTTCTCTTTATGGGAGAAGTGGGGCAATTACTTAAGCAAAATTTACAAATCAAGCAACTAATCTAGCCAACATGGTATTGCAAGGGTGTCAAATCCACTCACATGCATGATGTGGGAAAAACAAGAATTAGAAAATACTTTACAATTTGCAAATAATGAAGACAAGAAAAGAATGCAAGCCCAAGAGACTCTCTTGGGGTGCTTACAATGATTTAGAAGGGAAAAGAGGTGAAGGGATCTTGCACCACTACTCTTGGATGACTCGAGCTTTTTGTGACCAAGACTAGGCAACACCTCCCCTTAGACTAGCGAAAACCTGCATAAAACAACAAGATATACTTGCTGAAAAACGCTGAAAATCACTTAGAATGAGTTAATTTTGGTTAGTATATAAAACAAAAATTTCTATGTACAAAATTTGAACTTAAATATTGATTGGAAAGAAAGATTTAGAAGAGAAATAAGTGCAAAAAATATATAAAAGCGTGCTGAAATGATATCAGAAATTTTAGTGAAGAGAATTGAAGCTTTTGGAGTCCTCTCTTCCAAGCTTTGGTAACCTGCAAAGTTGTAAACACTTGCTACACAATGAGGCAAGAAAGTGAGTCCTTCAAAATGGTTCACAAACTACTTTCCAAACTCAAAGAAAAACAACTCACATAAATCTACAACAATACTACTATAGATGTATCTCCAGCAAAATAATTTGCTTGGGGTTTTTCAAGTAAAACAATGTGAGCAAAATAAATATAAATTGCAGAAATATTACCTCACAAGAACACCAAATAAGAACACCAAACAAGAACACCAAGAGTACTCCAATAGAACACCAATAGATCACCACAAGAACACCAAGAGTTCCTCCAAAGCTTCACTTCTATTATTGAAAAGAATGGCTGCAATGTGGTAGAAATGTTACAAAAGAGAAATGGGCAAAGAGCAAGAGAGAGTGAGGAGAAAATTGGGCAGCATAGAGTTGCTATGAGAATAGGTCAAAAAAGGAGGAGAGGGACCTTTATTTTAAGGGAGGGGAGGAGGGGAGACCCCCTTGCATGTATTACATGTGTCAATTCACTTGCAAGTGGGTCCACTCTAAGGGGGGTGCACCAAGGGAGAGAGGGGCGCACCACATGAGAGGGGGAATGGTTGTTAGGGGGTGGGAACCACTTTTCTCAAGTTACAACATCTCTCTATGGTCTAAGGAGGGCGCCCAAGGTGTGGGGCCTGTTGCCGTCCTAATACACACTTGCTAGCGTGAGCTAAGTCCAACTCACTTAGTGTGTCCTCGGAGACACAATGTCTAGGTTCCAAGCCCACACTGTCACCTTGACTGGAACCTCTTCCTTCTAGGCTTACTCCTAGGGAAGCCAAGGGGGGTTGTCCCTAGTTACTAGATTAATTTTAATGTTAATGTTCTAGGAGTTAGTTTTAATTCGTTATAGGCTAAAGGGAAAACTAGCCTAAGATGCAAAGGCAGCAATGCAAGTGCAAGTCTATTTTAAATGAAAACCAGCCCTTTCCCTAAATCAACTAAGACTAGTGCCTAAGGTTGGGCAATGGGGTCAACTAAAGTTTAGGGGTGGTTTATTACAAAAGTTTTACAAGTAAATCGATTCAAACTACCCAAAAAACCCCAAGATTACACTTACTTACAAAAGAATACTAAGTGTTACAAATTATTACACCATTTACAAATATACAACAAGATATACAATATACAAAGAAGTGTAAGTGTTCAACAATTTGCCAAGCATGCCCCAATAGCACTTACTCTATTGGACTGCCTTCACTAGCTACAATCACAAAAAGCACTCAAGAATCAAAGAAAGTGATGCCTCCCCAAGTGGGATACTCAACACTCACTTGACTCACACCACAACAATCAATTAACAAGGTATTTCAATGACTACTCAAACATTCACTTAGACATTAGAAATATTAACCATCAAGTTGCATATAAGATAGATAAGACAATGAAAATATTATCACCAATGATGTATTCCTATCAATACATCTAATTCCCCCAACATACAAAGGTGATCTATGCAACTAAGTGTTTAAGGATTTTCTTAAAGATTTGATTGATTTTAATTCCCTTCCCCCTAAACTAGATGTGTGCTTCAAACTTCCTCCTCCCTTGGTCAAATGACTGCCTGGTGCTCAAGATAGTAAGGCAAACGAGGCCTTACCCTAGCTTCCTCGGTCAGCCCTGACAGTAGGAGTACTTCCCGGAAATGATCTCCCCAACAAAACCACGGGACGGTCCCCCACCACTACCCTCCATTGTTTTCCTTCCACCCGTTTTAGATGGTGGAGATGGCTGAATGAAGCCCCTAAAAATGTTTCTAAGTGTTATTATGACCCACGGGTGGGTCTTTAGATGTGTTGGGTGTATTTTAGACAAGTTTTAGACCTCCAAAATTTAGCGTTTAGGGGTATGGCCGTGAGCAAAATTGCTTATAAAAATGTGTTAAACAGCTTAAAAACAAAAACATTCACCACATGAAATTATAAGGAAATGCTACCAAAGATATATCAATTAGTTATGAACCATTCCTCATGAAAGATGCAAGTTAAGGTGTGAAATGTAAGCAAGAACAGCTTGCTATATAAAACAGAAAATTAAACTTGCATGAAAAGAAGATTTAAGTTATGTGTGAGATCCACCAATGAAGCAAGATAACTTAAACTTAAATGAGTGCTTTTAGAAAGTAAAATGACTTAAAATGTGAAGTTATGTCACAAGAGATAAAAGATTATTAAGCACATGAGCATCACATCAACATGTAGATATATAACTTAGAATTTAAGATCTATTATTAATCATGCATGTAAAAGTGTTAAATCAATGAAAGATATAAACTTTTAAAGAAAGCAAAGATTTAACAAGTTAAAGCTAGAGATCTTAAACCAAGAAAATAGATCACATATGCTAAAGTTATAAACAAGCTAAATGACTATTGTTACTAAAGATTTTAGCATTTAAAAGACATTATAAATCATTTAACCATTTAAGCATGAGATTATGAGCATATAAAAGTGAAATGACTCAAGGAAAATAAAGCTTGGAAATGATGATAGCTAAAGATATTTCTAACTAGATAGCATTATAGATCACCATATATAAATTTCCCTTTAAGCCAATGCGATTTTGGGGATGACTCCCCCAAGGTGCCGGCAAGTGAGATTAATACTACTAAGATATAACTGCACAGAAAAGCAGGGCATTCAGTCTTATGTCCTCTAGGAGAGACTAGACAGGCTCATGGCCCACTGCTCAGGCAGTAACTATCTTAGTACTATTTATACTTATTATTATGATTTAAATTTTATGAGCAAAATGAATAAAACTTGAAAGAGAAACACCACTTCAATGGCCAAGGTGGTGGCAACCCTTCCAATATTGGCCAAAGAGGGTAGCTTAGATTATAACAAATTAATGAAATGAAAATAACAGCTAAACTAATGATATTATGGACAAAATAATAAACTAAGTTAAAGAATAAGCAAACTAATCTAAGTTAAATTAAGATTTAGAGCCCAAAAAAGTGAAAGAAATATTGAAGAAACTCAGAAAAGTGAAGGAGAGGGAAGGAGAAATTGTTACCCAACCAAGTAGAAGTGTTTGGGAAGCCTCCTAGGTGTTTCTTGACAGCATATACTTTCAAATCTGTCACTAACCTGCAAAAAACAGCAAGCAAAAGCTTGCTGGAAATGCTGCAAAAACACCAAATATTGTTACAGAAATTTCTGTTTTTACACAGAAATTTCTAGCAAAACAAATCAGAAATAAAACTTTAATATTTTGACCTATCTAAGAGATGGTTAGCTACAGAAAATAAAATGGAATGACAACAATATATCAGATGTAAAAGAAAGTGCAAGGAATTTGTGCAAGCTATGGCTGAAAACTGCTCTAAAGTCTCTTCCAAACCACAACCTGTGAAGCAAATCTGCACACTAAACACAATATGAATTCATAGCAGCATAGTATATTGATTAGCATAGAAATAATGAACTAATTCACAACCCTATCTAATCAGCAATACATAGATCATCAACACTAATGTTTATTTGATCCACCTCAATAAACTAATTTACCAAAGATGCTAGCATATAAAATCACACAATGAAAAGGAACAAAATCACCTCATGTTTAGTTGATCACAAGACTAATCTTAGTAGATCCAAAGTTCCTCCAAAGCTTTTCTTTATTGCATCCAAAAATGTGAGAGCCTTGGGCAACTAATTGCTCCAAGAATCCCAAGAGAAAATGAGTGAGTGGAAGATGGCAAGAGCAAAAAGATGGCAAAATTTTGGTAGCATAACATTAGCTCAAAGAATGGTGAGGAAAAAGGGTGAGGAAGGGTTGTATTTATACCTCAAGAGGCAAAGTGAAGGCACTTGGATGAACTCCAAGTGTCAAATCCACATCAAATGAGCAAATCTCAATGAGTGGGTATACCATCTAGGGTTTGAAAACTAGATCTATGGTGTAGAAAAATTTAGGAGGTGTTGGGATTAAGCAAAGAGGTGTGAGAGGCCTTGGGATTGATGCCAAGGAAGGTGAGAGGTCTCAAATAATTTAAAAAAAATCATTTGTAGAGTTTCTAGAAGAGGGGGGGCGTAACTCTTCTTGGAGGGAGCAAAAAAAGTGTGAAAATGAAGAAATGGAGGGGAATTAATGAAAAAAAATGAGTGGGACCATCCTAGGAGGTGATGTGGAAGTCAAAGGGAGTCATAACTCATGAAAGGGGGCCCCAAATAAGTCACAACAACCTCTACCAAGGAAAAACGTCACTTGCCCTAGGGGGGTGTTATTTTTGAGTGTAGAAAGTGGGTAAGGGGTTAGAATAGGTTGGAAAAGGTTGGGATGGGTTTGGGTAGGTTAGGAGGGTCTAACTTGCCACTTTCCACCTTAACACTCACTCACTAACTCAAAATTACAATGTTTTTGACATTTGACTAATGTTACTTTAGCAATTAAAATTGCTGTTTTGACTAGGACTGACTCTGAGTGGACTAAGACATAGTAAACTTAGTCCGACTGAGCTGAAACTTGGTCCATGGGTGTAGGGGGTGCTAGTCCATTTCTTTTGAGCACAAATACCCCCATCAAAAGCCCAAAGACCCA